>CM021104.1:191675488-191772937 GCA_007115665.2 Sequoiadendron giganteum | reverse complement strand
TTGAGATTCTCACCACCGTTCAAATATTTTCAAATATTTTGCTAGGGTGTCCTTAGCTTGCAAAATTTACCAACAAGCTACCTTTTCCTCAAGCCACACACCACTATCCAACTCATCATTAAATCATCTAATAGGGTCTATTAGATATCTTAATTGTCACTCTACCTCTGCATCGAGCCGATTCGATATTTAATTCAGTTACAAAGAATTTTCCTCATTCTCTTTGTTGAACCCTAAAATATGCTTATGCATTCATTGCATTCTTCTATTCATCCAATGTGATTTGATCTCAATCACTTGTTAGGGTTTACTACATATATTTGTCTACACCATACCTATGCATCAATCCTTAAAACATTACACTTTTTCTCATAGAGTTTTCTAAGAGTAGCATCCTACAAAACCATAGGATTAGATATACATTAAATGCGTTCTACTGTCCATATGATCAGATTCAATCTTATCTGATTTCAATATTCTCTATAGTCTGCTCCACTGCCTTGAAGATCAAATCCGTTGAGAAAATATGTCTCAACTTCCAACTTGACGCCCCTATTTTAATGACTTGGTGAAATTCTATTGCTTTTGTAGTTTGCCGCCATACCGCGCTTGGATCTATTCTTACCTTGGCGATACCATGGTGAAAATTCTTGGTGGTTATCGCCACACCGTGGATAGTCAAGTGATTGACCACGGTGGCCATGATAAGATCACCGGTGACCTGGTTAGCGATTACTGTCACACCGCGGATAGTCAAGTGACTGACCGTGGTGCTTGCGGTATGACCACCAGTGGCTTGGATGGCTGTTACTGCCACACTGTGGGTCTTCCCTTGCCATGCATCGATAGCATGGTAGAGAGAAGGGCTGAGCTTAGTATTGAATTGGGGTGAGCTCGGTCTAGCTCACCGTCATACCGCGAGTTGAACTCGACAGGGATGCGGTAGCGCGGTATGAGCTCTGACGAGCTCAGAGCTCAGTCAACCGATCTTGACCAATTGGACTAGAAAGTCATGAGTGACGAAGAATGAAGGAAGGAAATGTAGCTTAGTGTTAGAGTGATAATTGGCTAAAGGATGAATTCATAGCAATAGTTATTGCAGGCCGACTCAGGGTGGCAGACAAGACCCGATATGGGTAAAGAAGTTAATGCCTGAGTGGCTCGATGCGGGAATATCGAGATGGGCAGATCAGTTGCGTGATTGGATGAAATATTCATGAACTTGATGGTTGGTGCTTGGTTGATAGAATTGAATGCAACGTATGACTTAAGTAAGTCAAGTACAATATTGCATGAGGAGAGTTTTATAGTTCTAGTGTGCTGTTGTGAGCTAATTAGAGAAGATTGTATATTGTATGTAACCATTTCTATTACTGTAATACTATTGTCTTGACTTAGTGTGGTGGGTTTTTTACCTGTAAAGGTTTTCCCACGTATATCTTGTGTCAACTGTGAATGCTCAAATTTTGTGTAATCTCTATTTTACATGTTGTATTCATCTCAAGTAGTTTTTCCTGCTATTGAAACTTGTTTTAAGCTCTCCTCCTTTGTTGTATTAGTGTTAAGGGAATGTATTCCGCACTGCTGGGTCCTTAGATCCATCCATGTTTTTCCCTTCAAGTGGTATCAGAGCCTATCCAATTGTGTTATCCTTGTTAGGAAAGTTAGTTTTATTGTGCTAATACTGTTTCAGTGCGAGTATTGTTGTGTCAAAACTTGTTTCGATTTAAGATGGCGAGTATATCTGGTAGAGTAGAGATTGAGAAGTTTAATGGGAGTAACTTTGAGCTATGGAAACTCAAGATAGAAGACATGCTTGTGGATAGAGACCTTTGGACTACAGTGTTTGGAACTAAGCCACAAATTATGATGCAAGAAGCTTGGGATCTTGCTGATAGAAAAGAAAGAGGTTTGATAAGACTCAGTCTAGCCGATTCTGTACTCCTGAACGTTCGTGAGGAGTAGTTTGCAACTTCATTATGGAAGAAGCTTTGTGATATTTATCAAGGAAAGTCTCTGGTAAATAAGTTATTCTTGAGGAAGGAGTTGTAATCCTTGAAGATGGAAGAAGGTGCATCTATCATAGACCATCTGAACTCATTTAAAATGAGTGTTACTTAGTTGGCATCTATAGGTGTAAAGATAGAGGAGGAGGATTGTTGCATGCTCTTGTTGTGTTCGTTACTTGACAGTTGGGATCATCTTGTGATGGCTATTGGAAGTACAACCACTGCATTCAAGATGGATGATGTGGTTGCTTTGCTCTTGTCTGAAGAAATGCGAAGGAAGTCTTCTGAGATGGCCAAAGAGGATCTTTCTATTCAAGGTAGACCAAAGGAGAAAGGCAAGAAGAAGGACAAGAAGTCAAAATCCAAATCTGCATGGAGATCAAAGTCTCTTGGTAAAAAGTTCAAGGTGAGATGTTGGAATTGTGGGAAACCTGGTCATCTCCGGAAGGATTGCAAGAAGAAGAAGAAGAAGAATGTCTCTAACAATGAATATTCTCAAAGTGATGCAAATTATTTCATTGCAGCAACCTTGACAACTCAAGCATTTGATGATGTCTGGCTGGTTGAATCAGGTGCATCCTTTCACATGATGTCCAATAGAGAATGACTCTCTAAATACAAGGAGTATGATGGTGGAAAGGTGTACCTAGAAAGTGATTGAACGTTGGAGATAGTTGGTAGAGGAAGAGTTAGAATTCAGTTTCCTGATGGGAGAGTTAAAGGTATTGGTGGCATACTTCACATATTAGGTCTGGCTCAAAATCTTCTTTTTGGTAGTAAGTTAAATAATGCTGGTATAGAAGTTTCTTTCTCAAGTAAAGGATGTAAAATGGCTAGAGGTGCAATGGTGTTGGCTAAGGGTGTTCATACTTGCACTCTGTATAAGTTGGATGCACGTCCTATTCTTGGTAACAATGCCTTTGTAAAGTCAAGCAAATCAGTCCTTGTAGAGAAATATGTAGACACTTCTTTGTTTGCAAATGCTTTGGAGGTAAAGCTCCCAGCTGAGAAGACTATCCTATGAAATTATAGACTTGGTCACATTGGTGAGAAAGGTTTAAAAACCTTGAAGAATAAAAATCTTGTAGAAGGGCCTACTGATTGCAATCTTGAGTTGGATTTTTATGAATATTGTATCTATGGAAAGAAGCATCGTGTTTCATTTTATTCTAGTCCTCATAAATCTTCTAGTATACTGGATTATGTTCATTTAGATGTGTTTGGTCCAATTATTGTTCCTTTGTTATCGAAGTCTAGATACTATGTTTCTTTTATTGATGATTGTTCGAGAAGGGAATTTGTATACTTTCTTAAAATTAAATTAGAAGTGTACATTTGGTTTAAAGAATTTAAATCTTTGGTAGAGAGTTAGACTGGAAGAAAAATTAAATGTTTGAGGACAGACAATGGTGGTGAATTTTGTTCTGCAGATTTTGAAAGGTATTGCACTGATCATGGAATTAAAAGGCATAAGACAACACCTTATACTCCATAGAAAAATGGAGTTGCTGAAAGGTTGAATAGGACACTGATGGAAAAGGCAAGGAGTATGTTGAGCAGTGTTGGTCTGGAGCAGAATTTTTAGGCTGAGGCTGTGGCTAGAACATGTTATCTAATAAATATATCTCCTTGCTATGCTCTTGTTGAAAAGATGCCTTTGGAAGCATGGTTTGGTAAGAAGCCCTCTCTGAGGCATGTCCATGTGTTTGGCTATGAGGCATATGTTTATGTGCCAAATGAAAAGAGATCTAAATTGGATAACAAGGCTATCAAATGTATTCTCATCGGCTATGGAGTTGGTGTGAAAGGATACAAGCTTTGGAACCCTATTACTGAGAAGGTTTTGTACAATAGGAGCGTGATATTTTGTGAGCTAAAACCTTCAGTAAGTGATCAATAGCTTGAGACAGATCAGAGTGAAAAGAAGAAGGATGCTACTGAGATTCCCCAAACTCCAGAAAGGGAAGAGTTGCATGGTGTACCTGAGACTGAGGAGAGCTCAAGAAGCTCTAGAAGTTATGATGATAAAGAACGACCTCAGACTATAAGAAGATCTACATGAGAGAAAAGGAAACTTGAAAGGTTTGGTTTCTCTATGTTAGATTCAAATTGTGCCTATGCTTTAATTACCATCATTGATGAACCTAGGACTGTTAAAGAAGCAATCAACATGGCTGATTCAAATTCTTGGTTGGATGCCATGAATGAAGAGATGGATTCATTGAAAAAAATGAAACCTAGAATTTGGTACCACTGCCTAAAGGGTGAAAGACTATTGGTTGTAAGTAGATATTCAAAAATAAAATAGGCCTTGATGGTAGTGTTGAGAAGTATAAGGCAAGGTTGGTTGCAAAAGGATTTTCTCAAGTTGAGGGAATTGATTATGGAGAGATTTTTTTCCCCTGTAGCAAAGGTGACATCCATCAGATTTTTATTATCATTGGAAGATGTGTATGATTTTGAAATTGAGCAGATGGATGTGAAGACAATGTTTCTCCATGGTGAGATGGAAGAAGAAATCTACATGTCCCAGTTTGAGCATTTTGTTGAAAGAGGCAAACAAAATCTGGTCTGTAAGTTGGATAAATATCTCTATGGTTTAAATCAATCTCCTAGAATGTGGTACCAGAAATTTGACACGTTTGTGTTGTCAATTGGATTTGTGAGATCAAAATCTGATCATTGCATTTATTATAAATCTGCAAATGATCATGTGCTTGTTATTACCCTGTATGTGGATGATATGTTATTCATTGGAAATAGCAAGACTATGATTTATGATGTTAAATCTCAGTTGTTTGCAGAGTTTGAAATGAAAGATCTTGGTGCAGCTAGGTACATTCTTGGAATGGAGATAACCAGGGACAAAACAAGCAAAAAACTTTGGGTCAGTCAGAGTAAGTATGTGAAAATAGTTTTGGAGAGGTTTAGCATGGATGATTGCAAGTAGCTTGTTGTTCCAATCATGCATGGAACTAAGATGTCTGTTGAAGACTCTCAAAAGTCTGCTACTGAGATGGAGGACATGACCAATGTGTATTATGCAAGTGTTGTTGGCAGTTTGATGTATGCTATGGTCTGTACAAGAATAGACATTGCCCAAGTAGTGGGAGTTCTAAGCCGATTTATGGAAAATTCGGGAAGATCACATTGGGATGCTATGAAGAGAGTATTTAGGTATTTGAAGGGGACTTAAGATTATGCACTGTGTTACCATGGCAATTTGGTTGCATCATAGAGGACTCTCAACATTCATGGGTATGTTGATTCAGATTGGGCAGGGGACATTGATAGCAAGCGATCCACTAGTGGATACACTTTCATGCTTAATGGTGGAGAAATCAGTTGGATGAGAAAGCGACAGGCTATAGTTGCTTTATCCAAAATTGAGGCAGAGTATATGGTTGCAACTCCTGCCTGCAAAGAAGCTATTTGGTTAAACCATTTGTGTTCAGACGTTGGATTTAATGCTGGGTAGATTTTAATATGCTATGATAGTCAGAGTGCCATTTGTTTGGCAAAGAATCTGACCTTTCATGCAAGGACCAAGCACATTGATGTGCACTATCACTTCGTGCAGGATATGGTTGAAGATGGCAAGGTAAATTTAGAAAAGGTCAACACCTTGTAGAATGTTGTAGACGCTTTGATAAAGCCAATTAGCATAGACAAGTTCATATGGTGCACAAAATCGATGGGCCTTGGGGCCTATGAAAGACAATAAGTTTCAAAATCATGAGGGAGCTAGAAGTGTTCGCCAAGTGGGAGCTTGTTGAGAAAATGTGTCTCAGCTTCTAGCTTGAAGCCTTTGTTTTAATGACTTGGCAAAATTCTAGCATTTCTGTAGTTTACCACCATATCGCACCTAAATCTATTCTTGCCTTGGTGGTATCATGGTGAAAATTCCTGGTAGTTATCGCTGCACCACGACTAGTTAAGTAACTGACCGTGGTGGCTGCGATAAGACCACTAGCGGCCTGGCTGGTAGTTACCACCGCACCATAGACAGTTAAGTCTGACTGCGGTATAACTGCCAGTGGCCTGGCTAGTAGTTACTGCCACACCATAGGTCTTCCCTTTCCATGCAACAATAATGCGGTAGAGAGAAGGGACGAGCTCGGTTATGAATTGTGGTGAGCTCGATCAAGCTCACCACCATACTGCGAGTTGAACTTAGTAGGGCTGCGGTAGTACGATACAAGCTCTGATGAGCTTGGAGCTCGATCAACTGAGCTTGACCAGTTGGACCAGAAAGTCATGAGCAACGAAAAATGCAGGAAGGACACATGGCTCAGTGTTAGAGTGATAATTGGCTAAAGGCCAAAGTTGTAGCAACAATTATTGCAGGTCGACTCAGGGTGGTAGATAGGACCTGATTTGGGTAAAGAAGTTAATGCTAGAGTGGCTCGATGCAGGAATATCGACATGGGCAGATCAATTGCGTGATTGGATGATAGATTCATGAACTTGATGGTCGGTGCTTGGTTGATAGAATTGGATGCAACGTATGACTTAAGTAAGTCGAGTACAATATTGCATGAGGAGAGTTTTTGTTTGAACTGTATGTTTTAGAGAAAACATTGTAACAGTGAGATAGTTCTGGTGTGCTGCTATGAGCTGATCAGAGAAGACTGTATATTGTATGTAACCATTTATGTTACTGTAATTCAATTTTCTTGACTTTGTGTGGTGGGTTTTTACCTGTAAAGGTTTTCCCATGTATATCTTGTGTCAACTGTGAATGCTCAAATTTTGTGTAATCTCTATTTTACATGTTGTATTCATCTCAAGTAGTTTTTCATGCTATTGAAACTTGTTTTAAGCTCTCCTCCTTTTTTGTATTAGTGTTAAGGGAATGTATTCCACACTATTGGGTCTTTAGATCCATCCTTATTTTTCCATTCAAAACCTTCATTTACTTTGGTCACTTGTGCAATTGGACCAATTAATTCTTTCTCTTGTCGGTTACCAGATTGAAACCCTGTTTACACAGACTTAGCTGTAGTAGTTCTTCATTTTTAAATTTAGGCCGTTGATCACTTATCTCCGCACCATGATCCTCTAGCTCTCCATTCATCTTGGCACCTTTAAAACATGGTCATTTGATCATCTTCTTTAAAAATCCCCCATTGATATTCAACTCATGCCTATCTCTTTAGTTGGGTGTATCTTATTCTCACTTAGGGCACCAAGATTAAATCTATGATGTCATATCTCCTTTATACACTGCTTGCCATACATGGGGTCCACTAAGACATGCATCCAAAATTCACTCATTTCGCAATCTTGAAAATGGGCCCACACAAACCTTGCAGAGTTAGTGGGATGCTACAATTTTTTGTCCACACCATCACCACTTAATTTGCAGCAATGATGTGAATTAGCATATTTAGTAACCATTATTTGCCACTTCTTCATCATGGTCACAATCTGTCAGTGTATCGGGTCCCACCAGATTCATTGCGGGTACCATCAAATACTCTACATTCAATCATTATTGTTCATTGTTGTGCATACATCATCTTCCACCATCTGGTCCCATCATAATCTTCAGCGAGCACCATTTGGTCAATAAGGGATAATGTACACCATTCCCCACTGATCCTACAGGTCTTGATTAGGCCCAACAAGAATTCTAGTGGGGTGCATAAGATTTTTCCATTTGTCCACCATGACATCATATTCCACTAGATCCAACTACTGCCTTCATAGGTCCCACCATCCAGCATCGACCGTCAATATCCACCCACTATGGATTAATCTCCAATGCTCTCCGCTGACCCCATGGGACATAGCCAAGATCCTTCAAAAGCTCACCAGAATTGGCAAGCACTGTTGGATCTTCTTGATTGTATCTGTTGATCATACTCCATTACATATGTCCTCGATGCACTCATTCATTACCACCTATCATTGTTACATCATGGTCCACTAACTACGTCAATTTCATCTTTCTTTATTGAGTGGTAAGTTAGACATGTTCCTAAAAACATTGTCAACCTTAAAGAACAATCTTCACAAGTTCATAGAACTAGACAAAACACCGCCAACACTATAGGGTGGGGAGTTAGCGAAACATAGAAAAAAACTACCCAAGTTAGACCACATGCCAAAAACATCACCAAATATATACTTTGTCAAAAGCCTTGAAATGGTAAGTTAGAGAAACTTAGAAAAATTCTTCCCAAGATATGATAGATAAATTTTTCTTTTCTTTTGGTGCTCAACAAATTGCCTTGGGGACCGAAGAAACTATCCCACCACAACAAAAATGTCTCGCCGATGAGACATGTAGACACCACCAACCTAGGAAATGGGGCTAGTCACATCACATAATGAAAGACATAAGTTGTTACTTATGTGACTTATAATCGTCAATACATAGTCAACAAAAAAATATAATTTATGTTCACGACGCCATGAATGCAAATATATTAGGGTTTATTTGTAAACCCTAATATCACCTGAGAGCATAAATAATACATTTTTGGGTGTATCCTTCACTTTATCGACCTACAGAGAACATCATTGGAATGCTCTAAAAAAACTCACATCAAATCTACTGCCTGTTTACACCTTTGTCTTCTAGAAGAACTCTTTGCAACCTCATAATAATCTTGCATGACAATAATGCAACATTTGAGAAACTTAGCGACATTTGCAGAAACATGCTTCTTTCATCAACATCCTGCACCATAATTTTGAGAACCAGATCCACTGCATCTCCATATCATCTAGGCACACCATTGAACTAGCTTTTTGCAATAATGACAACATTGTAGCATATGCATTCACTGAAAAATTGTACCCATGCTTCCATATTCACTACAAATCATATCTCCTTGACATAAATAAAACTTTCCATTAATGCCAACATTCTCACTTGCAAGAGAAACTCCATTTATTCATTTCTTCTAATACAAGTTCTCTAGTAGGTGCTTTTGTAGTACCTATACCAAACCAAACTCATTTTTATTTATAGTAATTTCATAGGTAGTGAGAATTGTTGTACTATATGGTAAGTTCTCTTTATTTTTGTGATAGATTATATCCATTATAACCATTACCACATACCATAAAATAGGGTTGTAATGTATTTGAGAATTAAGCTCCTTCCATTAGATAATGTGTTAGTTAATTCCATCACACTTTCTTAGTTTTCACCTTTTTTAGCTGGGTTTTTTTGTATAACCTAGTTACTATTGGTTGATAACTTTTTTTAGTGATTTGGTAAGGTTGATATAGATACATGAAGTTTTCTTGTATATGGCTCAATATCATTCTCATCGATACTAGTTCTTAAAAAAAGTTTGAAGAATCTACCTATGTGTATAATTCCCATTCCTCTACTCTCTCATCTTGTAAAAAATATTCTACTTCACCTATGATTGTATCAAATTTTAACAAGATATGTCTACTATTTTTAAAATTCCCATAATTTATCTTTGTTTTTTTTTGTCTGTGTATTTTAATACATACTCTATGTATAATACATAAGGTAAGATATTGGATAAATCCCCATCCCATGTCTACCTCCTTTTCCTTATAGGGGTAGTTTATGTGTTTGGGTTGTGGTTATGCTCTCTATCAATTAGCATTAGGGCTAAAATGATTTCATTTAGGGTTTCTTGTTTGCTTATCATTAAAAGTCTCTCCTTTTACATGGTTTAGTCCTTGTCTTTCTTTTTGACTCCCATCCATAGTCAGTTGACATCCTCTTCACCTCACTACTTTAATTTATTCATTCTATTGATCCCTTTTTTCTTATATCAATCTCAAACCACATCTTCCATTATTTTAACATTTTACTCACTATTTCCTCAAACAACCTCTTTGTTACATAATATTTTAATTATAACTCTAATTCACATCTCTCTTTTATATCTATATGATACCTTAGCTCAAATTCATTAATTTAATTCTCAATATGATGTATTTCACACTTAAGATTTTTTTAAGTCATTATGTTTTCTATGTGAGTCTATATAGACTTTAAACAATGTATTTTTTACTATTTATGCACCTACTTCTTTACCACCATTATATATATTATTTTGTATTCATGATTTAACATTTAAGTAACAATTATATTAAAATATTTCAATTTTTTACCAACATAGTTTTATTGTATCCATTTAAATTCCCTCTATTTCATGATCAATACTAATTTGTATCATTTGTGGTTCTTATTTTATATTATCACTTTCATCATGTCTTCATTAGATATTTTTGATATATATCAATGCTCATATGAAGGTTCTTGGGTTATTTTGTGCAATGTTACATAGTCTTGTACTATCCTTGTATTGTCTTGTATAGTATTGAAAATCATCTATAATATGAATATACTTTATATTCTTATTTTATGTCACAATGGTTATTCTTATGTTTAAATCCTTGATTTTATGATTTACCTTACTACAATATATAGTAATATACATATTTATAGAGCATGTAGGGTATTATTGTTTCTTAGTTCTAAATTTTAAATTGCCCACATGATAATTCTTAAATCTTGTGATATTGATGTACCCATTTAGAATATCATCTTGACTGTTTTTCATCTCAACAACTCCTTATTGTTATAGTTTTCCAGTCTTGTAGGGTCCTACCCACTATATTTTTAGTTTTCTGACTTTCTTTAACTTGCTATCCTATAGTAGGATAGTGTCACCAATTTCAAATATGCATTCCTTATGTTTCTATTGTGACATGGGTTCTATATTATCTTCTTCAAACTTTTATTATATACTATCAAAAGAAATTTCTCATCCAAGTTTTCTAATTATAATAATATCTCTTTAATTGAATCTTAGTCTACTTTCCAACCTTAAATTTGGTACCATTTATTGTATTCATATTTTTATCATCAAGACCGTTTTCTTATTGAAAAGGGAAATATTTAGTTACTCTTTTGTATGTGGTTATGTAAGTGCATATGATAGCTAGTATCTTAACATATATTAGTTTTCTATATTTTTATTACACATATTTTTTAATGTAGAGATAAATATATTATAAAGGCCTCACTCGTACCATCAACTTGTGGGTGACAAGGGCTAATTTTGTTGTATGTTACCATGAAATTATCTACTAATTTTATAATTTTATAATATAAATTTAGCAACAATCTTTGTTGTATTGTACCCTTGAGCAATTTTTTAACCATTTTCTTAGGAATTATATCCCTATTATTAATATTTCATGGGTCTTATGCATCAATTTTTAATGGGTCCAACAAATTTAATTTACCATTTCTCAAAAGGAGGAGATTGTTTGATAATTGGTCATAAAGACATCTCATATCTTATGGTAGGTCTCTCTACTGTTTGAAATAATGTATAGCCTCTTACATATATGTTTGTACTCCTAAGAAAATTAGGCCATAATAATATTACATTCATTAATTTTCTCATTGTTCCATCTCTATAATTATGTCCTAAAATTCATTTATAAGCTTTCTTTAAAATATCACTTTTCATGCTAGATAGCACTAACTTTATTATTATTATTTTTCCAATTATATTTTTCTCCTTCAATTAGAGTATATGAAAAGGACCTCCACATTAGTATATTATTCTCCTCTCTTGAAATTCCTTCAAGGAATTCGATTGTTGATAGAAATTGGGCCACGACTTTGAGTTCCTAGGGTACCACATTTACCCTAAATAAATTTGTGTAAGACATTTCATTCTTAATTAGGTCTAATTCCTCCCCACATTAAATTAGATAAGTATTTTGGACCTTGATTAGTATAGCCAAGTTTTACAACGATTTTAAACTTGAACTCTTGAAATAATAATATTTGTTGGTGTAAATAGATACATTTCCTATCTAGTTACTTGGTGGGGTCCTATTTACATATTACATCCACTTAGGTCATAGATATATTTAATTATTAGATAAGATTTTATCTTTTTACCTTTTATTAAAAATTAGTGTGCTAGGGTCATTTAATTATGACATAATCATTTAATACTAGTACTACATCACACTATGTCTATATAAGCAAGGTTATTGTACACTTTGTAATATACCTCATCATCATATTTCATATATATTAATATTAAGAAAGATCATATTCTTACATATTAAAAAAACTTTTAAAAACACCAGTTGTGAAGGATTCCATATTATGGGTTTTCATTATAGGTGATTTTTGGAGCATGTTGGAGCTAATTTGATCTCATCATTGAGTCTAGGGAATTTGAGAAATTCAACATTGGATTTTATTTCATCAAAATCTAACATCTTTTGCCAAATTAATGAGGGTTTCAATTTAGGAGGTAGTTGCCAAATTTGGGAGGTAGCTATTTTTTTGGAGCAATTTAGGCTAGAATTAACCTTGCCATTGTATGTAGAATGCCAAATAACCTCAAGAACACCTATCAAATCATCAAAATCAAAGACTTTTACCCTAGTACCTTAAAGGTTTTTTCTCTATATCATCGCTATGTTTTTATACTCTACAAATCCATACAATCTATACAATCTATATGTTGTTGCAGTCGTCAAATCATTTATACAGTAGCAAGTTGGTGTTGGTAGAACATTCCTATAGATTTGGTATGTTCTACATACTATTTAAATAATCTTTGGTACATGCATGGTATGGTTGTCTATGGTTGGTTAGCCACCTAATAATTAGTACCAAGTCATTTTTAATCACATAAATTTTAATTAAAAAAAAATGTTTTAAAAATATGATTTAAATATTTTTTGTGCTAGTTTTTTGGTTGGGCACAACCCTTGGTCTTATTACCAATGGCTAGGGACAAGCCCAATGGAAAGAAAAATAATCTCACCACTTGAACCACTTCCAGAGCCTTGCTCCATCACCGCTCACCAAGCGATACATTTCTTTTTTCTTCTGACTGTAGTGATAATATTGGGAATTGAACACCATCCCATAAGGGGGGATTTGTTGGAAGTTTCGATAGATTGTCATTGATGATGCTATTTAGAAAAATGAGCATGGAAGGTACACACCATTGTGTTATAATGTTGTCATTGATGTCAATATTGTGACTTATTTGAAGATTCTAGTTGTAGATCATTTTGATCAGTTCTAAAAAGTTTTAGAGTTGTTCGGGAAGACATTTTTGTTAGTTGGCTTGGTCTGGTAAATATAGTTACAATGAGAAATTTACTAAGTGTAAATATTGTTGATTTAGTTTTACAAAGCAACAATTTTTAGGTCTGCACCACTCTATAAATGAAGATTTCACTCTACACTTCTAACATAATTTTGGTGGATGTTAGATGTATCTGATTCCAAGAATTCATCATGTTTTGGAGAGTGGTTTGAGAGTTATGAGTAATAGAGTTTGGGTTGAAAAATTACAGTTGTTTTTGTATAGTGCGGTTGTGTGGCAGATTCCACACATCTTTTTAAATGAGTTTTTGGCATTGCACTTTTGAGGATAAGTTGCCAAATGGTAGTAGAGCATTGATTCTATTTGGAATCAAGTTTTGAGGTCCACGTGTGGAGATGTAGATACACAGTTGAAGGTTTTTGCTTTTAGGTCTTATGTAGAGCCGACCTAATATGTTTGAAGTATGCAAAGGTTAAGAAAGTATTTTGGTCTAATGTGGGATCAATTATAGGTCCATGTTGACCTATTACAAGTTGTTTTGAGATTTGAATTGTGGAACATGATGTGCATAATTTTTTTTCAGCTGACAAGTTATATTTTGGGTGTTACATCTAACTAAGTTGACCTAATTGATGTTACACTTAATGCAAATATATATGTTGGATTGTTTTCAATGTTTTGAGTGTGATATGTGATGATATGATGTGAATTTGATCAGAGAAGTGTGAAGTTAAATTTTGAATGTTGAGTTGAAGATTTGAGTTGTGTGAATGAAGAGCAAAGCAACGTGTTGAATAAAAAATAGATAATTTTTTTTATTGCGCTTCAATGGAACTGCAATTCATGTATATGCAAGATGAAATTGTAATAGTTTAAAATAGGTTGTGAGCCACTATCTCTCTTCGATCTTTTTCTTTGTGGAAAACAAGTCCACTTGGATAGTGAGTCCACCTATAGTGAGAAATTATATAAATATACATAATCAGTTATAATATATTGTGAGCTAAGCCTCACTGTGGTTTTTCCCATTTTGGGTTTTCCATGTAAAAATCTTGGTGTTCATGTGTTGTGTTATATTGTGAATGTTTCATGCTTTATTTCCTTATTGTAATTGAGTATGATTTGGTAATTGGATTTTTAATGTTTGGATGGTTTAAGAGAATACTAATTCAACCCCCTCTTAGTATTTTGGGTGTTCAACAATTAGTATAAGATCCTGGTTCCTTGGAAGGAGCTTAAATACTTTGGGAAAGATCTTGGAGGTTGTGTTGGAGGATGAAGGGCACATTAAATGGTTGTCATTAATGTTATTAGGTTGTAATTGATGTCAACATAGTACTGTATGTATGAATCGTTTAGTGAAAGTTATTTCCTATTGAAGATGACCATTATATGTGGTCCGATGTGTTGGTTTTTAGGTCCGGTTCCTATCATGTGACAAACTATATTGATTCAAATATTTAAAGATCTTGGTTGAATTAGCGTCTGTAATACTTTATGGATGTTTTGGCTGAACTAAATGATGAGTAAGATACATATATATACATATGTGTCTCTCCAAAAAAGACATAGATGCGAGGTTATGTAAGAAAGATATAGATACGAGGTTATTTAAGAAAGATATAGATGCAAGGTTATGTAAGCAAGATATAGATGTGAGGTTATGTAAGAAAGATAGAGATGCAAGGTTATGAAAGAAGGATATGGAGACAAAAAAGTGTGTGGATGCAGTAGATCAGAATAAGAAAATTAGGCAAAGACAAAAAGTGTGTGATCAGATCAAAAGTATTGAGCGATTACTGATATGTAGTACTACCTTTACAAATCTTCATCTGGAACTGAATTCAGCACAAGAAAGGTGTAATTTATTAGTTCACTTTTGGCGGTAAGCCATAAATTTTATATGTTGGAAGTGAGCCATCTTCTTTGTATCTCTGTGGCAGTGAGCCCTCTGGGTTGTAGGCCTATGGACAATGAGTCTAGATAGTGAGTCCTTATTTCAGGCATTGAGCCTTATCTTAGCTAGTGAGCCTTTTTGTAACCAAATTTGATATTCTCTATAGTATGAATTAATCCTCACTGTGGTTTTTCCCTCATTGGGTTTTCCACGTAAATATAGTGTTACTGTGTTTATGTGTCAACTTTTAGTTCTTGCGTTTATTGATAAACTATTTATGCAATATTTGGATCTAGTTTCAGTAAATGGTTAAGGAATTAATTTGGTGAAAACTGATTCGCCTCCTCTCTCAGTTGTCCTGTTCAACAATTGGTATCAGAGCAAGGTCCTTTGGAATAAGTTTATCAGCTTGAAGGAGATCTTGGCAAGTTTAAATAAATGATGAAGGGACCTGACTTAGATGAATAATTGAGAGAAGAGACCTCAGAGTCTGAGAATGAAGATCTGAAATAAAATTTCAAGCAACCAGGTGAATGTATTCAAAAACTAAGAAATTAGATCCAAAAATTTATGTTGAAACATTATCAATCAAAAGACAAAAAAATTGACAAGCTTGAATAGGAAGTAGTAACTCTTAAATCTAATCTGTAAAAGGAAAAAAGGTTTGAAGAAAAAAATAAGATAATTTTGGGAATGCTTGATGAACTAATTTCATCTTAGAAACTTGCAAAGGATAAAGGTGGTCTAGGGCTCGAAGAAGGACAAATTTTTAAAAAAAATCCTAGTTTCAACAAAATGAATAGTCAAAGGAAATTTAAAGGCAAGAATAGAAGGATCAATAATGAAAGGATACCCAGCCAACAACCTGATGATCAAAGGTACCCATATTTTAATGGATTTTTTTACTCATGCAATAATTCAAACATAGAGGAATAAAATGTCGAAGTATGAAGAACCAAAATAGATTAAGTCAAAATATTGGATTCTTCATTGGACAAGGCTATGTTTGCAACAACTTTGGACATAAATATACAAAATGTAGAAGTCAGATAATGACGAGCTTATTTAATACCAGTAAAATATTTCATTCTTTTCAAGGCTACTGTTACATGTGCAATGTTTTTGGACACAAAGCTAATCAGTGCAGGAAAAATATGAATACAAAATCTCTTGATCAAAGATTTGTTGTATGTCACTCTTGCAACAAATCCGAACATATCTCAAAATTTTGTAAGAGAAAAGTTGGGAAGAAACCGAATCTAGAATAAAAGAACAAGTTTATAAACAAGGTAAATCTAGAAGAATTGAGGAAAGAAATGGAAAAGATTTAAAGAAATAAAGAAGAACCAAAGAACAAGGTCAAATAAGGTAATCCTTTATCTACATCCAGTGCAAATAATCCTATGAACTGAATCTAGTAATCGCTTCTGTGGGAGCAGTCAAAGAAAAATTCTATCAAACCCTCGATATAAGAGGTTTCATGCGATGAGACAAAGATATGCAATGTGAATTTTCATTATGAAGGCAATGAAGAAAATTTCGGTAGAAAACAAGCACATTTGTGGAACATTTTTGCTTATAGTAAATTTAAAAAAATGGTTGATAACTTTGGTAGAAGGAGGAACTGACAGACTAAAGTATAGATGATGTCACAAGTAATAAATTATCCTTTATGATGAAACCCTAAAAGAGATAAGTTAAATAAGGAAGATTGAGTAGTCATTTTCATTTTGAAGTGAATGATCTGAGAAATAAAGAGTTAGGGTTATTAGAAAGTGAAATTATGAAGAATAAGGCTAAAGAAATGGAATCAAAGGTAATCATGGTATTTAATCCATGCAACAATGAATTGCAAAAATTGATTAAGTTACAGATTGATGAATTTGATCATGAAAAGATTTGAAATCTTGAGACTTCTCTTTCAATTGAGAAAATGCAAATGGTCAAGAATTTAGGGCACAAGGGTTTAGATGTTTGGAGAAAATTTCCATACTTTTCGAATGTGGACATTGTTTAGGTTATTTTAAGCAGAATTCAAGGTGATCAAATGATCTTTGACAAACCCTATGAAATCACGAAAGAAGAAATTGCAACAATAACAGGATTATACAATAACGGACCCGTCCCAATCAAGAAGTCTATAAAGAACAAAGAGGTCGAAGCCCTAACTGGGGTAAGAAAAGATCAAAGGGAACTTATAATTCACACCATAATCAACCTAGTGATAAGGTATTTGCCATATGGCATCTCATATAAGATTTATTTTAGGAATAGGGAACGTTCTACCTCAATGATTTATGTTTATGCTGCACATCAAAATGTTTAGAAAAAGGAGGATTTTGACTTGTGTGAATTGCTGAGAAATCAATTAATGGAAAATATAACTATGAAAAAGAATGACAATTACCCTTTTTTCTTTAAAACTCTAGTTATATGCTTGATGATGTTTTTTCTGAATTTGTTACCATTGAAAGAAAATATTATGTAGAGGTTAGCTATACTAGTTGGGAAGCAAGTTTACCAATATATGAACTATCTAGCAGAAAAGGAAAATATTTGCAAAGAGTATTTTAAAATAAAATAAAATGCATGGAATTTTGGTGTGGTTTCCAGTCCGGTTATGATGTGTAAGGAAGGATACTCCCTCGAAAAGAGGAAAGAAAGAAGAATCAATATATGTCTCCCTCTAGAAATGAAGAAGCTGGAGATAGATGAAGAAGAAAATGAAGCAAAAATTATAGAATCATTTGATTTGGTATAAAAAAATGATGACGAAGAAGATATTACTAAAGAGAAGGCATTAAAGATTCTTGAGCAACCTAATGGAATGAAGAATATTGGAGATATATGGTTGTCTCGACCATCATATGAACATGATGAGATTAAAAATGCTCTGGCTATGTACATAATTAATAATGATATTGATCTAAGCTAATTGACAAGTAATTTATTAGAAGTATTGATTGAGTAGATTGAACATAAATTAAGGGAACTGTCACTTGGTGAAACCGCATAAAAAGACAAAATTCAATTGGATTTGGAAGAAAGATGCCGAAATGCACATAATAGGTTGACTGAGAGTATAAATGAATTGAATAATTGAATCAAAAGTGTAAATAATGTGTATCGGTATTATCTCCAGTGGCCTATTGCTATTGGGAATTATCGAACAAAAATTGATACTATTGAGCATGAATTGAACTCTATTGGAAAAACATATGATGTTTTTGATGATAAGGATGGAACACAAAAGAAAAGGATCAATTCCTTACAATATAATCTTGCAGTCATTATGGTACAAAGGGATGGTATTATGAAGAACTTTTGGAAATTCAAAGATATAATTGAGTTCAGATTAGAATAACTTTCCGGTCTCTTGGTGGATTTTGAGAATAATGCACATAATATTACTATTCCAGATACTCTTTTGGAAACAATTGATTCAATAGCAAAGAACAATGGAATTTTTCTATACATCAGGTTGGCAGTGGATTCTTGGAAGAAATGTCTTTCAAAAATAAAAGAAAATACAAGGAAATATTTTAAGGAAAGAAGGAATGAGGTAAATAATCTTTTTTTATAACGTTTTTGAAGGGGAGATAAAAAATAAATTTGTCGTTGATGTCAAAGGGGAAGAGGGAGAGCATGTGAAAAAGGGAGGAAGGAAGAATGTGAAAAATGAAAATCATTTCATCTCTTCAAAATATTTACAAAGGTTGTTATTGTTGGCTTTTCACATCTTGTGTTGCCATCAATGAAAAAGGGGGAGATTGTTGGAGGATGAAGGTTGTATCAAATGGTTGTCATTAATGTTAGTAGGTTATCATTGATGTCAACATAGTACTATATGTATGACTCGTTTACCATAAGTTATTTCCCATTGAAGATGATCATTATATGTGGTCCGATGTGTTGGTTTTTAGGTCCAGTTCCTACTGCGTGACAAACTATGATTCAAATATTTGAAGATCTTGGCCAAATTAGTGTATGCAATACTCTATGGATGTTTTGGCCGACCTAATTGATGATTAAGATACATATATATACATATGTGTCTCTTTGAAAAAAGATATAGATGCGAGGTTATGTAAGAAATATATATAGATGCGAGGTTATGTAATAAACATATAGATGTGAGGTTATGTATGAAAGATATAAATGTGAGGTTATGCAAGAAAGATAGAGATGTGAGGCTACACAAGAAGGATATAGAGACAAAAAAGTGTGTGGATGTAGTAGATTAGAATAAGTGATGCAGATGAAGACAAAAAGTGTGTGATCATATCAGAAGTATTGAGTGATTATTGATATGTAGTACTACCTTTAGAGAGCTTCATTTGGAACTAAATTCAGTACAAGAAAGGTGTAATTCATTAGTTCACTTTTGGTGGTAAGCCATAAATTTTGTATTCTGGAAGGGAGCCATCTTCTTTATATCTCTGTGGTAGTGAACCCTCCGAGTTGTATTCCTATGGATAGTGAATCTAGATATTGAGTCCTTATTTCACGTAGTGAGCCTTATCTTAGGAAGTGAGCCTTATCTCAGGTAGTGAGCCTTATCTCAAGCAGTGAGCCTTATCTCAGGTAGTGAGCCTTTTTGTAATTTTTTTTGATATTATCTATAGTGTGAGTTAATCTTCACCATGTTTTTTCCATCATTGGGTTTTCCACATAAATATGGTGTTCCTGTGTTTATGTGATAACTTTCAATTCTTGCACTTATTGATAAATCATTTATGTAGTATTTGGATCTAGTTTCGGTAAATGGTTAAGGCTTTTAATTTGGTGACAATTAATTCACCCCCTTCTTAGTTGTCCTGTTCAATAGGTTGAACACATGGTTGATATGAAATCTCCTATTCCCCAGAAGAGATTCCAATAGTTGGATTTATATAAGAAGATTGCATGCTTGATAAAGATGGAGAGCTCAAAATTTACCTTGAAGATCTTGAAAATACTAAAGATGAAAATAGAGATCTAAAATAAAAAATCAAAGAATAAAATGAATGCATCAAAAAATTGAGAGAGAAAATCAAGAAGTTCAGAGAAAGGAAAAAGGAATTTAGTGAGAAATTGAAGTAAGAAAATGAATCTATCACTAGTCTGAAAGTGCAAGTTGAAGAAAAGAAAAGAACTAAAGAATGATTGAATGTAATGGTGAAAAGAAAATTAGAGAAATGTACAAGGCTTAAACAATAAGTGGTATATTTGAGATCAGATCAAGAAAAATTAAGAAGTCATGAAGAAAAATTCAGGATGAGTGCTACAAAGATTGATGAAATGATTATAAATCAGAAAGTCTCTGAAGAAAAAGAAGGTTTTTTTGCACAGATGGTTGTTGTTGCACCAAAATATTGACCTGTTAATACCTAATACAACCACTAGATTTAATGAATCCATGGGAGGTGGTTAGGCCATTTCATGAACCTAAGTTTTGTGCTACACAATGTAAGGAGACCAAGGGTGCACAATTTACAACAATCCCCCCAACACAAGTGAGGCATTCAAACACGTTACCTAGGATTTGATACTAGTTTTTGAACACCTAGAATAATAAGAGGGGGGTGAATTATTATTCTATTAAACCATTTAGAAATTATCCATCCAATTACCAAACATATTCAATTGTAAAAATAAATAAAAGCATGAAACATCCAAAAGATCACATAACACATGAACACCAAGAATTTTACATGAGAAATATAAAATGGGAAACACCACGGTGAGGGTTAGCTCCAAATATATTATATCCATGTATAGTATATTATAGAAATGCTCACTACAAGTGGACTCACTATCCTTAGAGAATATGATAGAAGAAATAAGGGTTGGATCCTAGCCCATTGAACTATTATAATTGCATCTACAATATGATGGATTATAGTTCCAATAAAGTACAAAACAATCTTTGCATTGATCTAGATCAATGCATTGGTTTTCTCTGAATTCACACAATTTTCATAACTCTAACCACATTCACATCATAAGTGTAGGTGGAACACTATACATGTCATATATCATACATGAATCACACATCACTTACAAAACACCAAAATCAATCTCCTATATATATTCACATGAAGTGTAGCTTCAATTAGATCAACGTAATTGGAAGTAACACACAAAATTTGAAATTATCATTCTCAAATAATTTCATCCACATCTCACACCTTAATTCAACATCTAATTCTCCTCAAGATAGGTCGAGATGGACCCAATACAGTTCTTACATAAGATTATAATACATATTAATCATTCAAACGTTTTAGGTCAGCCCCAAATAAGACCTAAACACATAAACACTCATTTTTTTACTCAATTCACCACACATGGAACTCAAAACTCAATCTCATCTAGAATTCATAGTCAACTAATATTTGAAATCTTATCTTAAAAAAAAACCTCAAAATAATCATCTACGAAAGAATGGAAAGTCTCCCAAACTCACACTCTATATAGAAAATAATTGCAATATACAAAACTAAACTCTATCATTCATATCTTCCAAGATACATCGCTAAATAAAAAATATCTTGGATTTAGATGCATCTGATGATCACCAAAAAATTGTTAGAATCACAGAGTGATATATTTATTTACAATGTGTATAGACCCAAAAAATGACACATTGAACCATTGCACTAGCAAATTTGATACTTAGGCATTTTTCCGTGTAGCTATACTTTCCATACCAACTTATCCTATACAATTAAAAATCACTTCTAAATCATACTAGAATGATCCATAAGAAAGTTGACATCAATGCCAAAACTGGATCATGCAAAATATACATACCATGTTCACGGTGCTAGACAAAATCATCAATGACAATCTTCCAACAATCTCCCCCTTTGTCATTGATGGCAACATTCTTACCAAAAAATTCTCCAATTTTTTTTTCTCTCCCCAAATATCTCACCAAGTAACTTTCTGAATATCTCTCCCCCTTTGACATCAATGGAAATTGGTGTGCTGGTGCTTAAAAAAAATTGTAGACTCCCCTTTAGAAGTACAAACAAAAATAACTAAAAGAATGTGCTAACTCCCCCTTAGGAAGTTAACCAAAAAGTTCTATATCATCTAGATATTTACAAAAGAATTTGAAAACTTGAAAAATTGAAAGATACATAAAAGTAGAAATGATCAACCTAAAGACGTTGACCTTTGAAGCTTTGGTAAGATACTATGCCAAGCATATTTACCTTCTTCCTAATGTTTCTTTGTTGTTGCAAGCGTTCTATATTGTAACTCAAGATCCACCAAGGTTTCCTGTCCTTCCAAAGTACTAGGAGTAAGATTTATCTTTGAAGTCCTATTTGTATTGGCAAGGGCACTTGAGATAGGTATATACTTGATTTTCACTGAGTCCTTTAGCTTCTCAACTTATTTGATTATTTCTTCTTTTTGTCTCTACAAAGTAATTTTTTTTTTCATGTAAGTCCACTATAGCAGTCTAGGTTTGATCATATCTATCCTATATTGGATCATAATAATTTGATGTACTACTTATTTGTGTCTCAATTGTATCCATGAAATCCTTTATGCTTTGCATGACATCCGACCACTTCATACAATATAAAAATAAGTTTTTTGCTTCTTCTTCACAAGCTTGTACATCCTTCAATTTTTTTTCAACTTTATTGTGTGCATATGCACACTTCTTTGCGACATCCAAAAATTTATTCTCTACAATCCTTACCTTAGTTTCTATTTTAACTTGACCTTTTAGTGTGGAAGCATATTCCTTGAACGAATCAATGAATAGCTTAAAGTTTTCCATTGTGGGCAGGGAGGAATAAAAATTTGTTCCAAGTGTTATCTCTTGCAATGCCTTTATAGCTTCATCCATTAATTCACTAATCTTTTGATATATTTTAATGATTTCTTTTCTTGTTGATGTGTGAAACACATCACCTAGCTTCAACTAATGAATGCGAGATATTTTCTCTAGATCTACACTACCTTGTTGCATGGGAATCTGCAACAAAAAAGATGAGACAACTAGTAGGAATCTTACTTTCTTAGACAAGAGATTTTTCAAAGGATTACCGAAGGAAGATTCACCAATATTTTCTTCTATATCAGTAGTTCCATCACTGATTGAATGCTCATGTTGAGCATCATCTACACGCATATCTCCTCCCATATTTGGCTCTTGGGAACTAGAGTCAACATTTGAAAATTCTTCAGAAGCCTTCTTGGCTTCCTTCACCTTTTACCTCTTCTTTATTCCGAATCCTCTATCTCTTTCTTGAATTCTTCCTAACTATATGTATTTACAATATAGATTCTCTTTACTTTTTTTATAAGAGGGGCTTCATCCTCTTCCAATTATTCTTCCTCAACATGTTGATGCCAATTTCCTTTTTCCTTGTAGATTTATATTTGACTCTCCTTGTGGTTTTTGTTGATGGGTATTTTTTGCACTTTCTCAACATAGGTAGCACACAAGTGCATTACCTCTCTTGAAAGAAAACTTCCTCCAACAAGTTGCAGAAAATTATCCCAAGGTCTCTCGAGTGTCAGGTCATGACTTGCAAAAACAACTCAATTGTTTGATGTGATTTGATGGTAATCACAAAGGGAATTTATGGTTCACTAAGTCAGAAGGAATTGGATCTTCAAATGGATTTTCCTATGATTCTGAAAATGAAATGCACTTGCTGCAGATTCAAAACAATAGTCAAAAAATCCACTTTCAATATCAGATTTAGCTTTAGATGGATGCTAGAATCTTGTTTTAACTTCTATTCTCAAAGAAAGGTCAAAAGGGAAAAGGAATAAGAGATTTCATAGAAATACAACTAATGATGAAAAATGACAATGGAGGATGCTACAATGGAAAACCTTCCCAAAACTATGTTCCACTTAACCAAAATTTTTAACAGTCTCATGAAACTAGTGCTATCTTCAAAGGTCTAATTTTTTTTAACTATTCATTCACCATAAAGCATGAATACAAGATTAAGTTTAAGTGCAACTATAAGTTAATGTTCATAATAGCTTTACACTGTTGTTCATCATCAATAAACAACAAAAAGCATGAACAAGAAAGGCATCAACACAATAACATTCTTCAACATCAATGGACAACATGAACTAAACTACTAAAAGTAACTTGAAACACCAAGAATAAAAAAGTAAATTTTCAATAAATATATCAAATTTGAGAATATGAATCATGCAACACAAGAGAAACAAAAGAATCCACCAGAAGCAATGAGATTCTATTAAAATTTCTGCAGCATGTATTTACAACAACTCAACTCTCCTTTGAAATGAGAGGGGACCCCCTATTTATAGTTTTCAAAAAGAAATAAGAGTGGCCAAGATTTAATTTCATTATGTGGCCAAGATTAATTTTACATTAGGGTTTCACCTACCCCAAAATATATAGGAATTTAAAATACAACTTTGTTTCATTCCTATTTTTTCATGTAGTGGTTGCCTTGGCACTGTAGCTGTAGCAGTTCTGTCTTCTAGTGCATTGCCTTCTTTTTCCATCTACACCATCAAAAACTCATCATCAATAATTGGTTTTCCTACCTCATTTTGAAGAGTGGAATACTCCAAATTTTTTCCAAGTAAAGCTTGAAGCTTATCTCACTCCATAATGTCAAATTGGAGGATTTGGAAGGATAAATTCTTGGATCATCCAATAATTTTTTCCCAATGTTTAGTGCATCTGGATGCTACCTTGAGTACTTGATTGGATTGTAAAAATGCCCTTGCAGTGAGATCCATGAAGTCTGGTGTAAGTGCAACTACTACCCCCTGCTCCATCTTCTTGTGGAATCATGACTTGATTTTCTCGAGAATTCAGGATCCAATTCTAGGGTGGGCATGTTGTAATACAACATCAACTTGAGGTAATCCTCACTGTCCATTCTATGCTCCATGACCCATTCAAGATCTAATTTGACCTCATGTAATGCTTTCTTGAGGACATCTCCTCGGTGGTTTAAGTTAATTTTCCAGGTTTCCACCAGCTAGTGATCATCTTTTAAAAGTCTTAGATCCTTTTCCTATGTTTGTTCGGGCATCTTCAAAATGACCTCGAGCTTAGGATATGTAATTCTGTAAAGTTCGATGAACCTGTGACATGCGCTCTTGATAGATTCTAGTTGATTTTGTAACTCTCAATTTTTTTTGAACATTCTCACAACATGACGTATTCCTATGCCACCATTATATAGCACCTGTTGGAACCAATCTGCTATAGTCTTGGTCTAATTCATCTTTTCCATGCACGTGAGATCTTCTTGAGAAAGGAGAGAAGGTGCAAATGATGTAGTGGGAGCCTCTTCCTCCAAGGATGTCCATTGCTAAATGTAGGTGGTGAAATCTGCCACTTTTTTTTTCAATTATTCCTTCGTGGACTTATCCTTGTCCATCTATTATATTATTGTGGCCACTGACCCTTAGAGCCCCTCAATTTTCTGCTCACTAGTTGTTGGGCCCAAGTTGATAGTAGAAATGTTGTAATTGACCCCTTCTCTTGGATCTGTTATCGGGGTGGAAATCTGTACTATGCTAAATCCTGAAGCATCAACCGTGATGTCAGAGCGAACCCTTGGCTTCTTTTCCTTCTTGGTCTTCATCTGCACTTGAGCCAATATTGCCTCGAGTTTGGCCTTAGGATCAATGATTACAAGGGCCTTCTTTTGTAGCTTTTTCGCAAGCCAATCGATCGTTTGGAACTATCCCTTAGGTGACTCCTAATTTATTTCTTCTTCTCATTAGATCTATTTTAACTCATGGCTCGGGGCCTCTTGCTTGGTTCTTTCTTCTTCATCAGAATCCTCAATTTGAATAGCCTTTTCTTTGTTTGTCTCAATGATGACTATGTTATCTTTAGAAACATCTTCTTCTTGAGGGATTATTTCTTCTTCTTATTTGAGCTCATGGTGCTCAGGCTCAGGTCTCTTCTGTGGTGCATCTTTTGACTTTTCCTTCTCCTTTTCTATTTATTTCTCATCTTCTTTCCCCTTAGAAGGCACCTCTTGCTCTTGGATGGGGCCCTTTTCTTGGCTAATCTGTAGAGAATTTTTGAGTATCTCCACATTCACTTCGTTATCTTCCTTTTATTCTAAGGGAGGAATCTCTAGTTCAACCTGTTCACCTATATCTTTGAGCTATTGTGATAAATCCTCTT
Organism: Sequoiadendron giganteum; assembly: GCA_007115665.2. Classification (NCBI taxonomy): domain Eukaryota; kingdom Viridiplantae; phylum Streptophyta; class Pinopsida; order Cupressales; family Cupressaceae; genus Sequoiadendron; species Sequoiadendron giganteum. The sequence goes on along the minus strand of CM021104.1, from coordinate 191,746,780 downwards.
ATAGTTCTTGATCAGAGGTCTCAATTATATATTTTGCACTAAGAGCTTCAACGTCCTCCTCTAAATACTACGACTCTTCTTAATTAGTTAGGAATTTTTCAAGATTTATAGTTATCTTGTCCTTTGGACGTTGAAAGTAGGGGTCTTTAGGATCCTCCATTATCCTTTTTCCGGCTTCCTTATGGCGTTTCTCCATTTCTTCTAATATTCTCATTGTGGCCTCCCTCTTTGGTGGCTCTATAGGTGGTGGAGGAATGGGAAAACCGGAAGAAATTTGAGTCATTAGGGCTTGAATGGTGGGATTCATGATCACCCCCAAAATCTCAAAAGGTACACCATGCATATATTTTGTAAAAGCTTCTGATAGGGTGAGCTAGGGGATAGTAGCATTAGTTGAAAATATTGGAGCAAAGAGGATAGGAAGTGAAGGAGGCAATTAGGAGGTCAATGGCATGGATGTAATGGTTGAGGATGAATCAAGCACTATGATGAGAGTTGTTGGTGAGGTGGAAGAGAGGTGGATTTAGATTTCCACAGTGGGCGGAGATGAAATAGGCAATGCCTATGAAGAAAAAGGTGGTGGAGTGGCAATGTAAACAATAGTGGCAAGAGTGGAGGTGGTTGGTGGTGATTGTGGATTCTAAATTTATTATTCTCCCTCATATTGAGGGTCATCCTCAATGGTGGGAATTTCAGTTGCGAATCCCCCCATCTTCTTTGCTTGCTTGGAGGGTTCTCCCTCTGTGGCCTTTCATGAGTATACCTTGTGTTTGGGATGGTTCTCAGGCAGATCCTTCCTCTTCCTCGATCTTTTGGCTAGAGGAGATTTTGGTGCTTCTTTTGTAGAGGTAGTAGCAGCTCCATTGTCAGTTTCACTTTTGAGATCATCCTCGAGCTTGCCATATGTCAATGTTGCACCTTGCACCTTAAGCTGCACAACCTGGGAATCTACCCATTGCTTGGTTCAGTCTATGATTGGTTGCGTTATTGTATCAAGGTCATTGACCTCTCCCTAATTCCAATATATTAGTGGTATTGGAAAATTGGCCATGACATCAAATCTTTGATCAAGAATTATATCATCCTCCTCCACAACTTGGTCGGGTATTGGAAACAAATTGATTGAATTTACAAATTTGGCTATCATCTGCATATAGCATCTCATCCACACTTCTTTATCATCTTGAGAATTGGCCCAAAATTCCTCAAGGTGTTGTTGATGGGAATATTTCTTTCCCACCTACTTCTTCAACTTACCATATGGGTCAATCCTCGTCCGAGCTGTGTGGAGTTCTAGATTATACTCCACTATCTCCTTTTCTGAGTAGTCTACACATAGGTCCACGAGACAAGATTACATCCCCTATCTGAAGATGAGGGGATATGGGATTACTGATATGTGCATTTTTCTTAGCAAGGCATGAGAATTATGTAATCTCTACTTAACCTCTATTAGAATCATCCGGTCGTTGGGGTAGCATGATAGCTTGTAAGGCTTATTAGATAAACCTTATGCTCTTGTGTATGCAAACTTCAAGAATTGGATGAACATGTAACTAAACCTCTAGATGAATTCCCTAGTGTAGTGTGAGAATATCCTCTCAAAGTCTCCCCCAAGAAGTTTGATAATATGCCTATTGAAGGCATCGTTCACCCTTTGATAATCTTTCTTGAAATTTTTGTACTAAAGTTGAGGGTATCTATCATATACCTTGGGATCTCTTCTTGGATCTGGGTTGCATGAGACATTGAATCCCTTTCAGGGGAATGACTTAGCATGAATGTACACAAAGTAGGAGGTCATATAGAGTTACAAAGTCTTATTCACAGCCATCGGCTGGCCATGAATGTTGTTGCAAATGATTTTCTCCCAATGAAACGTTGTTTTTCCTTGGAGAATTTCTTTAATAAAATAAAACATCCATTCTTGGAAGAAGGCGACAGTGGGGAGGCCCATTACCCTACTGAGAAAAGTAACCAAGTCATGGTACTCCTCATGGAAGTCACTTATGAATAGATTTTATGGAACTTTGACTGCACTTCCTCTCTTATCCTTCAACCGATGTTGGTTGATTAGATTCTTGCACCCTAAGGGGTCTACCTTCCACATATTCTTAGCATATTCCTTCTCGGTTTCTTCCATCTTATCAAATGTAGGAATACAGAAGGTCTAGCCTATAGATTTGGTAGACAAATCTGCCAACACTTTTCCATCATGTTCGATGATTTTACTATTGTTATGGTAGCATTACCTACACACCATCACTAATTCTGGAGCAACGAGAATAGGCGGGAAAATGAACGCCTTCGTGAGTTTGTTTTTTCTAATTTTCAAGAAGTTTTTAGTCTTTGGTTTTATTGCTACCCTCTACCTAAATTCATCAATATCTACATGCCCAAGGTTGCTATTTGATATGGTGCCCCAGTCTAAAGTGATCTTGGAGGTGACCTCCACCCCATGGAACTGATATTTTATTTGGTATTTGTTCACCTTTCCTCTTTGTGCTTTAGAAGGTTTCTTTCCTTTCTCTTTCTTTGAAGGTGTTCCTGATGGTCTTGCAAAAAATTCCATAAATCCTACAATTAAATAAGTAGTAAGCACTTTCATTCCCAAAACTCAGGGAGGCGTTAGATGAATCCTACAAAATAGAGGTTAGATCCATCAAGATGTCATATAAGGCTCATAAAACCTTTGTCATTCCACATTCAAAGTTTACTTGAGTCAATCATGGAAATGCGTGCCCAGGGATGTGGATTTCCCTAGGCCAACAACCATTTGGAGGGATTAGAAATAGGATGATGTTGGGGGCACGACGACCCACAAATGATCACCCGCACTCAGGGTTGCACACTTTAGAATTAGGATTTGGTCAAGGCTTTAAGGCATTTGGAGCATCGAGAAGTTAACCATGGAGTCACTTGAAAGCATATGATTGATTATATTAGACATGTAGGCATAAGGCATGCAAAGGTAGGAGGCATCAATTCTTATTATAGCTTTTCCATTCAACAACAACATTCAAGAGGAGGAAACCCACAAAGGGAGTCCCGCATGGTTAGACCCACAAGCAGGATGAATAGTTAAGGTTATGTCTTTAAGGTTCAATCATCTGGAAGATTATGGGTGGGGAGCTACAGAAGGCCACTAGGAGATAGCCATTTCAGAGATGGTGGTTATGGGATGGCAGCCCATACATGGTGGTCCACACCGTTAGGTCCACAAGGGATTTTGGCATTGAATGTTTCATTTGTAGGGATTCAGATGACAAAGGAAGACTTAGACCCCACACTGTGAAAGGACGACGAAGCGTGGCCGTCTATCATGCGATAGTTATAAGATGACAAGCTACAAGTAGCGACCCACAAAGGTAAGATCGTAAGGAATCCATAGTTAGTAATTTTTTAGCATCAAAGTATAAGGAAGATGGTGAGGTTGGGACTCACACTGCCAAAGGATGAACCTCCTTGGTTGTTTTGGGATCGACCGTAACAACAAGGCTGTCCAAAGATAATGACTAGCATGACCTAGCCTGCAAAGGATTTATACTTGGTATTTTGTATACAACTTTAGGTGGTAAGGAGGTAATTGGGTTCCATGGCACAAGTAGAAGAAAAGGCTAGACCATTTAGGATGGTTGTTGATAACAGTGGTGAAGAGCAAACGAAATTCCGCAGGAAATGGTTTGTTAAAGGACTTAGGTCGAGTGTGTTTCCTTCAGCGACAAATGTCTTAGTGGAACCTGCATCATGGAAAGCAGGTGAAGGATGACCATTTCAGAACAATGACGAGGAAAGGGCTGCCCGTATGTGGCGGTCCGCACACATGGACCCACAAATGATTGGAGACTTAGTGTTTTCTACCTAAGTGTTTGATGCTTACATTGTTCTGACGATGGTGATGAGGTGTGGGCTGTAGAGGTCTCGTGACCTTGGTTAAGAATAGTTGCAAGAAGGCAAGGCTCCAGATGGCCCTAGAGGCCAAATTTGAAGGAATTTTAGGAATTTCTTTTCATGGTTTTGCACGAGATTTCTAGGTCATTTAGCCATTCTACAAGATTTATGATTTTTTCCTTAAGATTTTTTACATTTTGAAAACTTAATTCAAAAAGATGGTTTAGGCCAAGTGAAGGTGACCATACCTAGAAATCCCAAAGAAATGGATAAAGCTCAGACCTTGAAACTTCCTAGAGGTCGTGCGGGTACGAGGGCAGCAACGACAGTCAGAGCTCTGACAACTTTAGAGTTTTGGTAATTGAAAATAATAGGTCAAATGGAATATTTATAGGAAATTAAGCATTAATGAATTGCATTAATTACAAGTATGGTGGTAGTTGAAGTAGCTGGGAATGAGCTCCAACATAGTGGTGATAGGAAAGACAGGGTCTTTAAAGTGGATGGAAGCCAGAGGATCACTATTCAAAGGTCTACAAAGGGGCGACAATGGAGGATGCATGGCCCACCATGTGGGTGGACGTTCCAAGTCACCCGTCGATGGAATGATGAAAACAAGGAAGAAACCCGCAAGGAGTGGCTCATAGACACAGACCCACAAAATGTGAAGGCCGACAACCTAAAAAGGCAAAGGGAAACTTGCCAAGGAAACCTCGCAAGAGGCAAGGAATTATGAATTTTTTTGGTGGTGAATTTGGCCAACTAAGGATAATGAATTTTAGGGCCCATGACCACTTTGATGCTCAAAAAAAAGGGGCACAAAAAATGAAGCAAAGGAAAAATGTGACCCAAGAAAGGCGAAAGAGACGGTCCCCTTTCGGAATAGGGTGTGTGTGCTATAGTCACAAAAAATGGTGAATCTACTAGGGAGAGCGCTCCCGAGTTTTTTGAGGATATAGATTCATTTAGAACCCAAAATCTCCAGTTTCACAAAGTAGAAGCCAATCTCCTTAGTTGAAGTAGGAACCCAAAGGAGGAGGGGATCTTTAGTTGAATCCAATCACAGGAACATCTTGAAAATACATGCATAGTGAGTTCATTCCCTTTCCTTAGAGACCACACAAATAATCGCTAATCAAGAAAGGAAAGCTACGTAAGTTGTCTAACCCCAAAAGTAACTTGGACATTGCTCCGATGCAAGTCAGTTGTCCATAGCCTCAATAGATTTATTTCTGTGACCCCATGAAAATTTCTCTATTTCCATCCAAACATCTATAGTCCTGACAGATTTATTTGCTCCCCACACAGTTGCATGTTTTAACCTTTCTTGCTTTTCTTTTCTTTTCTTAATATTTTATTTTGGTGCTCTTTCTCTTTTTTCTCAACTGGGTAAGCATTGAATCTTACAGTGGGTTTGGAATTATAGTGGTCACTAGAGAAAACTTTAAATTTTCACTTGCCTAGCCCTCCTAACAACCACTATGCAACCCTTTGGAAATAATTAAAGTGTGTTTTCATGTATGATCTGAAATAAGTGTAAAAATATTCAAACAAGGGTTCCATCCTAGGTCAAATTGAAGTTCAAATAAGGAAACCAACTCCACAGAGGTGGTCGAAAACCAATAGTTACGAATGAATATTTATCTAGAGAACAAATATGAGTGGGCCACAAACTGAACCATTCATCAAGCTAAGCAGGGCCACCAAATCAAGAATGAAAGAAACTCTTAGCAAAACAAAAACAACTAGGAAACTAGGAAAAAGAAAAGCAAAGAAACAACAGTGAAGCAAAGGAAACCTAAACTAACCTATATAAAACTATATACAAAGGAAAGCTAAAAATTCTCAAGCAAGGAAATAATGCTTGAGATACTCACTATTGACAAGCAACAAGAGATCCTCTCCAGTGAGTGTCTTTAGGAGAAAGGAATTATCTCCTAAAATTTCCAAAATCTAAAAGGGGCCAAGCCAGAGCTTGTAGAATTTGTCATGTCCCCCTTTCTTTTCATGGGCCTTGTCCCAACACAAGACCAAATCAATAATTCAAAAGGAATTTACTTTGGCTTAGTGATCGAACCATCTTTTGACTATGCCTTGATGTTTGGAAAAAATTTCAATTGCTTTATCATAGACTTCTTCTAAATGGAGCAACTTATCCAAGTGGGATTCTCGATGGTCTCCCTCCTCATAGTACGTATTGAGAAATTGGAGCTTGGGGATTTTAAGGTGAACAGGGAAAACATGCTCTAGGCCATAGACAAGATGTAATGAGGAATCTCCCAGGGAAGCCTTATGGCACATACGATTTTCCCAAAGGGAAAAATGTATCTTGGTGTGCCAATATTTGCGGTTCTTGTCAAGAAGCTTACAAATGACTGTCAATAGGTTTTTTTTTTTGGATTTGGCTAGACCATTTCCTTGAGGGTAATAATTGGATTAGAACTTGAGTGCAATTCCAAAATCAAAAGCCCAACTAGAAAATTTAATAGATGCAAATGCAGGCCCATTATCACACACAAAAGAAAAGGGACAATCGAAGCAATTCAAAATAAAGATTTCAAGAAAATTTGTAACTACTTCAGTTGTACATTGCATACATGTTATAGCTGCCAATTTTCATCCATCTTATTGGTGTATCGAAGGGACTCATTATAGTCACTCTGATGTACATTCTACTCACTGATGAAGAGCCATCAAAATATCAAGGTGACACCAAAATGCCTGTCTCTGAATCGGTTTTGTCTCATCGATAACTCCACCAATCTTCATATCCCACCATTTTAGTGTCGAATAGACACTAAAATGAATCCTACATACATGTTGAGGTTTCTTCAATTAGATTTCTTTGCATCCACAATTTCTTCTACAACATTACCCTAGTTATTGCAATCAACCGAAACAACCTTTTGGTCACATCATCTTCGTACAATATGTCACACTTTCTATCTAGGTCATACCTCATTGTTGAGCCCACCAATGGAGTATTGAGGGGACAAAAGATACAATCTCTTTTAACTATCACTGAAACTTCTATATAGAATTGACTCTCTCTTCATTTCTTCATCGACGAGACAACAAACTCAATCTCTTCAAAGTAGTGTTATCTCCTCGATCAACCACACAGACCCCACAAAATTGGAAGGCTAGGTACAAGGGGTTAGTTTCCAAATTATTATAATGAGATAAGATATGACTTAAATGACTTGAAACCTACAATAATAGGTCACTAAAAAATATAATTCAATTTGAATGCTATGATAGTAGACTACTCATATCACCATTTTGATCAACTTGTGTAACACTTTGCAAGATATGCTCCCAGCACCATGAACATCCTACACATTTCTGGAGCTTGAGCCACACCTTTTGACTTTATGAAAAGTGAAATAACCTAGCATAAAGTTGTTCAAAATTCCAAAGTAACCTCCCTCTTATAAGCTATTACATGTCATATGATTTTATCGTATAATATTTATAAATAGCACTCTAAAAATGCTATGTATAGCCACCTTAATGACATAGATTCTAAAACCTTATAAAACAATGAAATACAATACATAATGCCAAATCAAAATCCATTTCCCATTTTGGTGGAGCACATCATTAAATAAAATTAAATATGAGAAAAATACTAAATGATTAATAAATAAAACCAATAACTTCCAAGGTTGAGACACATTAATTTCCAACATTCCCTAAATTGTAAAATACCTTACAAGATCCAAAGGGAAACATACCATCATGGAATCTTGTTTATAGGGGATGAAAGATTCATAGACATTGAACTCCATATGAATTTATTTTTGCTCATGATCTTGGTAAAAATGTCTAAAAAAATTATCAAACTTTGAAATTTCTTTAATTATATCCTTTTGATACTTGACCATTTCATTAATAAAAAGATATTTTACATCTATATTCTTGGTACTTAAATGAAAATTTAGATTATTTATTAAAAAAATCACATTACAACTATTACAATAAAAAGTAAATATACCTTGATTGAGTCCAACATTTGAAGATTATATTTTCAAACAAAAATTGCTTCTTTATAGGAATGAGTTGCCACAAATCATGTGGTATAGGAGCACATAGGTGCATAGGTGATTGACACCACCCAAAAATATTTTGTGGTTTGACTTCTATTTTTTGGGTTGTTCTAGTTAGCTTTCTTTGGCATTTCTCAGGTTCACAAGACTTCAATGGTAACAAGAATTGGAATAATCAACTTTCCTTGACAATGGTAGCATTAGCTTCTCATTTAGTACCTTTACCACACCCCCACAATGGCTTGGTCTATTCCTAGTGGGATATCAAGATGTATTATGTTCATGTAACCTTTAACCAACATCCCACAATATGAAATTGGAAGGACCGTGGTAGTGCAAGGGCCCATGATCCCACGATGGTAAGTCTGAAGGTACACGATCATACGGGGACCACTACCTCGTGATCAAGATCTGAAATGTTTGTTGTATTGTGATCAATTTTTGGCATGATAGTTAAATGCAACCATACCTCGTGACTATTACTAGGAGGTGTGACAAGATTACGATATGATATGTTAGATGTAGATCTTCTCCAAGATCAAGGGAGAGAATTAGAAAAAATAAAAAAATTCCAATGGTCATATAAGTTTGAATTTTTTAGAGAGATACGAGTGAGAGGAGGAAGAAGGACATATGTAAATGTAATCAAATCTTACCTAAAAGAAGGATTCTAACACCTAAGAGTAAAGCTAAGTTTCAAATGAACTTTCAGAATTTCTTCTAACTGTGATTTCCAGATTTTCTTCTAAGTTCGATTTCCAGATTTTAGACTAAGTGTGAATTTGCTGATTGCAGAACATTATCTGATTTCTATGTTTGCATAGCGATTGAGGAACCATCCTAAATAAGAAGAAGACCACCCCTCCTAAGAGGCGTGCCTCATGAGAGGACGTGTCTCCATGAGTGGAGGCACGTCCACTCATGGGACGCATCCCTTAGGATGTGGCTGGTAATTGCATTCAATTACCATTTGTTAAGTATATACTCACACATATATAATCTTCATTATGATGGCGTATGACTTTCAAGAGAATTCCGATTTCACATGAATACATAAAATCACGGGAATGATAGAATTTAATATGACTGTTTTATATTTTTGATTTTAATGATTCTTATAGAAATATCATAATGAGGTATGATAGTTTCGATCACACATGAATGACAGTGATGCAAGTATCATTGTCATTCATATCTGACCAAAGCTACCATACATTAAAACTCCCTCTTAGCTAGGGAAGATATTTCAAATCAAATTAGTCAAGATATCACCTTCACATGTGATATGATATGTTTTCTCAAAGTTGTCAAGTCACATGACATTCTTCATAACATTTCTCCACTCCCTCTTTAACTAGGAAGAAATAACTTCCAAAAATGATATCACCTAACTCGTGATATCAGAAGATATGATATGCTTCTAAAATTGTCAAGTCACATGACATTCTTCATACATATCTTCATTATGGTATGTGCACTGACATCAAGCCACATGATGTCTACCATAGATCTTGGCATATCCACGGATATACTCACCCACCATGATCATCTCTTATGGATCACAATGACCTTCAAATATCAAGTCTCATGATATCCATCAAGGTGTCTAAGAGATACTATCATGACATGTCTTATAGATATCAAGCCATATGATATCTATTATGATAGTTGTATCATTGTAGAGTCGTCACTTTACAATGTCAAATACAAGTGTTCATTATCAGAAAGATCGTCACCTTTCGATAATGTACACAGGAGGGGTAGGCCCATAATGTCATGGAGTCACTCACATGACACAAGAGTTTACACATTAAACATCTTTATATATTAGTGCAATTTATAAACAATTTGTATTTCAAACATAAATAACAAATTACATTTCTACCATACCAAGTTTCTTCCTGAAGTGCTCTATCTTGATCCGGGAGAGAGGCTTGGTGAGAATGTCTGTAGTTTGATCATTTGTACTAATGTACTCCAACTGAATCACTTTCCTTTCCACCATATCTCTCACATAATGATAGGGGATCTCAATGTGTTTAGATCTGTCATGAAAGACAGGATTCACAAAGAGCTTTATACAACTCTGATTATCACAATGAATGATTGTAGGATTCAAGGGCTCACCAAAGAGTCCCACAATCAATTTACGAAGCCACACTGCTTCTCTTTCCCCCATTGAGGCTGTAATGTATTCAACTTCTATTGAGCTCTGTGCAACGGATGATTGTTTTCTACAAATCCAGGAGATCATTGCTGATCCCAAACTAAAATAGCATCCAGATGTACTTCTTCGATCAGTTACACTTCCAGCCCAATTTGAATCTGAATACCCATGTAGATCTAATGGATCATTCTTGTAAAGAAGCCCATATCCAATGGTACCTTGAAGATATCTAAAGATATGTTTTATAGCCATAAAGTGAATTTCCTTGGGTTCACACATGAATTGGCTGAGGGCATTTACAACATAGCATATGTCAGGTCTGTGTTAACCGGATACATTGAGGATCCAATCATCTGTCTATAAAGGGTCGGATCTACACATTTGGATTCTGGTGCTGCTTCTTTCAATTTGTGAAGGTTGGTTTCCATGGGTGTGGACATTGGTCTACAGTCCAACATTCCAAATCTTTTCAGAATGTCAATAGTATACTTCCCTTGATTTAGAATAATACCTTTTGATTTCTTCCAACCCGAGGAAGTAGTGAAGAATACCCAAGTCTTTCATGTCAAATTCAGAGATGAGATCTTGTTTCCCTTGAGTAATGAGGTGATCTTCCCCTGTTATTAGTAGGTCATCAAAATATAAAATAATTATAATCATATCACCTTTGATTACCTTGAAGTATAGATTGGAGTTAGCATCGTTCTTTGGAAAAACCTAATCCCAAGAGATAGCTATCAATTCTTTCATACCGGACTCTGGGAGCCTGTATGAGCCCATAGAGAGCTTTCTTGAGCCTGCACACATGAGAGTTATATTTATGTATCACAAATCCTTCAGGCTATTCCAGGTAGACTTCCTCTTCAATGGTTCCATTCATGAAGGCAGTTTTCGTAATCAATGCCTTCCTTTTGGGAAAAACCTCTAGCCACGAAATGTGCTTTATGTTTTTCTATGCTGCCATCAACAACATGCTTGATTTTGAAGAGCCATTTAGAAGAAACAACATATTTCTCTTTAGGTCTAGGCACTATGTCCCATACATCATTCTTTAGAATGGACTGGTACTCCTTTGTCATTGCATCCTTCCAAGCCTGATGTTGGAAGACTTTCTCCCAGAGTGATCCTTTAGGTGCTGCAAGATCCTTTGCTTCTTTGATCATCTTCCTTGCTCAAAGTGGTCACTTTCTGCCAATGTCATTTGTGTCCTCATATGAAGTGGTAGGAGATTTTAAGTGGCATTTCCTCAGGATGCTCCCTCTGAATCGCAGGATCAGATTCCATTTCAGGTAACCTAGGGATATGGATCATACTTGAACTTCATGACCTCTTGAATGGTTTTAATGTTAAGGTCAAACAACTAGAGGACTCCCTCTTAATTCCAGCACTCATGCAGAGTTCCTTAAGATTTAGGTTTCTATTATACACTTTTAAAGGTTTTATTTTCTTTTCTAAGACACAACTTTTATAAGATCCCCCATGATTTATTATTTTTTTTTTGTTGTTAAATGGATGAGATTTAGGCCATGCTAAAGTTTTCTCATCCATAGGGGTAACTCTAAGTCCATTTGACCTTTTAGAACACAAGGTCTTTAGATTCATGATCTGAGATTGTTTTTCCTACTTTGGCAAAGGATGCTTGTTGCTTGGATCTGTCAGGGCACTTCATTGCATAGTGACCATATTGATCACATCTAAAGCATTGTACTTGAGAGATGTCTTTCTTTTTAAAAGATTCCTTTCCATTGGAATTTCTCTTTCTTTTAAAATATCCTTTCTTGTAGGAGTTTTTCTTGTTTCGTTTATTAGATGTTGTGTTGAGTACATGAATGTCTTCATCTATGTTCTTTTGTTTATTTTCCTTAGAGGAGAACCTTGTTTCTTCTTGAAGGCAGTCAGTTCTTAGCCTATCAAATTTAGGGAGTTTAGATCTCGCACTTACTCCTTGAACAAAAGACTCCCATGAGTTTGGTAGGCCTCCTAGTGCAATTAAGGTTAACTCTTTGTTGTCAATTTGATATCCAATTGTGGATAATTGATCCCTAAGTTCAATAATCCTCATGAAGTATATATTAATGGACTCCCCTTTATTCATTTGAGCATTGTTGATCGGTCGTTTTAATGCTAAAGTCCTACAGGTATTGTTGATTTCATAAGTACTCGCAAGAGATTTGTAGATAAGGTATGCAGTTTCATGTTTTTCTAAGATAGGTACTATATGATCCCTTACTGCATCTACAAGGATTTTCATGGCCCTATCATTGTTTTCAATCCATTGACTTTTCTCAGGTTCAGACTCAGGTTCCCTTTTATTTTCTCTCACAAGTGAGTCTAGTTTATTCTCTTTTAGGATCATCATGATTCTAAATTTCCATGATGTAAAGTTATCTGCTCTTGCAAGATGATCTTCAAATCTGATCATCGTTGACATTATGAAGAATGTAAATTCAATTTAAAAATACGAATTTCTTTGAGCAATCTGCTTTTAGATTTGATTTGGATTCGCACACCGTGGCTCTGATACCATGTAAATGTAATCAAATCTTACCTAAAAGAAGGATTCTAACACCTAAGAGTAAAGCTAAGTTTCAAATGAACTTTCAGAATTTCTTCTAACTGTGATTTCCAGATTTTCTTCTTAGTTCGATTTCTAGATTTTCTTCTAAGTTTGATTTCCAGATTTTAGACTAAGTGTGAATGTGTTGATTGCAGAACATTATCTGATTTCTATGTTTGCATATCGAATGAGGAACCATCCTAAATAAGAAGAAGACCGCCCCTCCTAAGAGGCATGCCTCATGAGAGGACGTGTCTCCACGAGTGGAGGCACGTCCACTCATGGGATGCGTCCCTTAGGATGCGGCTGGTAATTGCGTTCAGTTACCATTTGTTAAGTATATACTCACCCGTATATAATCTTCATTATGATGGCATATGAATTTCAAGAGAATTCTGATTTCACATGAATACAGAAAATCACGAGAATGATAGAATTTAATGACTTTTTTATATTTTCGATTTTACTGATTCTTATAGAAATATCATAATGAGGTATGATAGTTTTGATCACACATGAATGATAGTGATGCAAGTATCACTGTCATTCATATCTGACCGAAGCTACCATACATTAACAACATATGAGGAGATCCGAGAACAAGTCAAGAGATCAAGGGAACACAAAGAGGGGGAGCTCAGTGGAACAACAATGGCGAATTAGCAAGGACCGAGTATGAATTGGAGTACTTGTGTAAGAGTGGGAGTATATTGTGTGTATGTTGAGAGAGGCCATGGGTGGCCATCTTATTGTAACTATTTGCAAATTTTATTGAACAAAATCATTCTTTTTTTGTTGAAATCTGAATTTTGATATTTTGAATGTGAGTGAGAGTGAGAGGGAGTACCTCTTACATCAATTGGTATCAGAGCAATTATCTTGACTGTGGAGAGTATCCACCAGGATTTGTGGGAGTGAGTAATGGTTGAGGAGTGCTCAAGAGGATTTTTGTGGGTGTGTGTGGAGTCCCCAACAGTTGAGAGATAAAGTTGTTGATTGATAGAGATGTTGCCATGAAGAGGAAGACCCAAAATAAAGGCAGTGTTGGAACAGTTTCGAGACAGGCTAATAGAAGATATAAAAAATGGTATAAAAAATGAAGTGAGATTGGCTACTGGTAACACTAGTAGATAAGTGCTGCAAGGTTATAGTAGATAGTGGTAGTATGTATAGCTTAGTTTCAGAAGAGATGGTAGAAATTTAAGTTTAAAAAGGAGTAAGAATCCTTGTCCGGACAAAATTTATTGGTTGTAGAAGGAGAATGAAATGAATTTAAGTGAGTAGTGTTTAGTTAATTTTTTAGATTGGCTCTTACAAAGATGAGGTGTTGTGTGACATGATGCCTATGACTATGTGTCATGTGTTATTGGGTAGGTAGTGGTAGTTTTATAGGGAATCCATCTATGATGGTAGGAAGAACTTGTATACCATTCAGAAAGATGGACACAAGTTTGTGTTGAATTCTCTAAAGGAGAAGGAGAAATAGATGAAAGATTCTAGTGCCATTATTTGCTATAGTGCAAAGAAGTAACAAATAGATAAAAAGGAACATGTTGAGTGCAGTGAGTTGCATCGATTCAAAGGAAATATTTACAAAGAAACGAGCATATTGGAGTTGTTAGAAAAAGAGAGGTGAACAACAATAATAAAAGCTTAAACTTGTTGTAAATCAGATTTAACAGTATTAACCATATGGAATTTAGATCAACAATAACAAAGTAAAACAAGAACAAAAAGTTGAACTCATAACATAGTGTTTACATGGAGAAACCCTTTCGAGAAAAAAGCTCCACCAAAGAAGAGATGGATAGCTTGTATTATCAGAAAACATGTTTACAATAATCTAATCTAACTCCTATTCAATCCGACATCAACTGTGTACGTATAAAACATCTCATAGTGTCTCCAACTCAACCCCTCAATATATAGACTCACGGGGGCTCAAAATACCACCATAAAAGATCACCATGGGTCAAAACAAGGTTCAAAAATACCATGGTAAAAATCCATTCGACCCCTTACATGACATTACACCTTCTTACAATATGTCATAAGAATCCCTATAAAATAGGAGATGCTCTTACATGCGTCATAAGCCATCAATATCTATGCAAAGATTCTCTTACACGTGTCATAGATGATTCTTGCATCCAAAATAATATCCCCCAATTTTATCCCTTACAATTGTCATGGAATCCATCATATAGCATCCTTAAAAATAGGCTTTCCATGTTATACCACTAAGTGGGCATCTTTTTACAACTAATACCTTATTTTTCAAGACATCGACATGTGGCAAAAGTGCCAACTCAAAATCTCATGCCCCTTTTGATGGAGCATGATTCTTTAATTACATAAATAATTTTTATCCATGAGAAAATGTAAAATAATAATAAATAAACAACTTGAGACCCACTTGTTGAATACCTTGCAAGAGATAGGGGAATCACACCATCATGGAATAAACTACGTACAAGTAGCAAGGCCCATGGCCTTCCTAAACCAAGAAAATTTCTCTGTGCTCATAGGTTTGGTAAGAGCATTTGCAACATTATTTTGTGTGTCAATATTCTTTAGCTCAATTTGACCATTAGAAATCAACTCATGAATAGAATGATATTGAATATCAACATGTTTAGCTTGAGAAGGATACATCAGATTCTTAGCCAAATGAATTGCACTTTGAATATCACAGTTAACCAGAACAATATTGCATTCAAAACCAATACGTGTACACAACCTTTGCAACCAAACTCCCTCCTTAGAGACATGAGTATCAGCCATATACTTTTCTTCAGTGGTGGATAGTGCAACTGTAGCCTACCTTTTACTCATCCAACTCACTGCTCCTCCAAATAGAGTAAACACATATCCATTGGTGGACCTTCGACTATAAAATTCACCTTCCCAATTTGCATCAACAAATCCCTATATGTCTAATGAATTGACCACATGATTAGTACCATGATAAACCAAACAATAATCATAAGTACCTTGCAAATATCTAAGAACCCATTTAGCAAAAGTCCAATGCTCTTTACTAGGGTTAGACATAAACCTGCTTAGAATTCCCACTGCTTGGGCTATATCTAGTCTAGTGCAAACCATTGCATACATCCAACTACCAACAACACTAGCATAAGGAACCCTAGACATATCTTCAATATCATCATCAGAATTAGGATACATATCCAAGGTCAACTTGGTACCAACTGGAAATGGAATACTATCTGGCTTACAGTCATATATATTAAACCTTTGCAAAATAGTATCAACATACTTACTCTAACTCAACCAAATATTTCTACATTACCATGATCTCTTCTAATTTCTATTCCAAGAATGTATTTAGCAACCCCCAAGTCCTTCATATCAAAATCACTAGAAATTTGTTTCTTGAGTTCACCAATCATTACCTTGTTGTTACCAATAAATAACATATCATTAACATACAAGATAATAATTAGAATATGATCATCAATAACCTTAATATATACAAAATGATCCTCTTCACTCCTAAGAAATCCCACTTCAATGTAAAAACATCAAACTTTTGATACCACATTCTAGGTGACTATTTCAAACAAAGATATTTTAAACCTGTAAACCATTTTTTCTTTTCCCTTCACAACAAAATTGTCAAGTTGCTGCATATAAATCTCCTCCTGAAGATCCACATGCAAAAATGTAGTTTTAACATCCATTTTCTCTATCTCAAAATCACAAGCAACAACAATAGATAACAAGAATCTAATAGAAGTTAATTTAGCGACAAGAGAGAAAATTTCACCAAAATCAACTCCCTCTCTTTGGGATTAGCCCTTAGCCACTAATCTTTCCTTATACCTTTCCAAGTGACCATATGCTCCAAATTTATTTTTAAATACCCATTTACATCTGATGGGATTTCTTCCTTTGGGAAATTCAACAAGATCCTAGGTGTTATAGTTTTCTAATGCCATCATCTCCTCTTGCATAGCCTATAACCAAGACTCATTTTCCTCTGAAGAGAGAGCCTCCCTATAAGATCTAGGTTCATCATTAGCACTTAATAAATAAAATATACAATGGAAATCAGGTGGGCTATACCTGTCAACAAGATTTCATTGTCTTGTGGATATTTTGAGAATAGGAGTATGAGAATCTTGCTATTCTTGATCTTTCTCAACCTCCTAATTTTCACCATCATGTTTTTCGATTTGATCAATAACTTCTTCCAATTCCTCACCTTCTTCCTCATCAAATCCATTTAATTTTTCTTCTTGAGGTGTATCAGCTTTCTTAATTTAAAAATTCACACTCTTTCCCTTATCCTTCTCCTTTGGATGTTCAAGTATAGAAATAACACCATGCTCCCTGAAAATCACATCCCTAGAATATATAATTTTCTTGGTTAAAGGATTCCAAAGCTTATAACCTTTAACATTATCACCATATCTAATGAAAATGCACTTTTGAGCTTTAGGATCGAGCTTATTCCATTTTTCTTTAGGCACATGAACTTAAGCCTCATAGCCAAATACCCTTAAATGTGAAACAAAAGGTTTCTTACCAGTCCACATCTCATAAGGTGTTGTTTCAAGAGATTTACAAGCAGATCTATTAATCAAGTAACAAGAAGTACATACAACTTCTACCTAAAAGAATCTATCAAGCTATGAACCACTTAACATACTTCTAGCTCTTTCCATAATCGTCTGATTCAACCTTTCTGCCACATGTGGAGTGTACGAAGTATTTTTATGTCTATCAATTCTTGCATGCTTACAAAATTCATGAAATTCCTTAGAACAGTATTCCCCTCCATTATCTGACCTTAATACATTAATTTCATGATCTGATTTTTTTTTACTAAGGCTTTAAATTCTTTAAACCTAGTAAAATATTCAAATTTATGTCACATAAAATATAACTAGGTAAACCTTGTAACATAATTGATGTGAGTGCTCCCTGGCTTGCTTGCATTGCAACTAAGAGACCTAGCTTGTCTCTTCTAGGATCCTAGTCTCCTCTAGGTCTTGATTGGCTTAGATGATTAACTAAGTCCAATCTTAACTCTGTTCTAAGAGTTCTATCCCTTGTGCTTCACCTTGGAGGACTAACACCATTTGACAAGTTCAATTCCTCTACTCCACTTAGAAAGCTCTAAGTGCTATCTTCTCAAAAACCTCATTCTTCATTGCAAGGGTGTCCATCCTATTGATAGAAATCATAACCTTGTATATTTGAACCATTTTAGCAGGTTCTTCAACCCTATCCTTACCGGGTTCAAGATTTCACCACTTGAGACCTTAAATAGGCCTATTCCTTAGAACCTTTACTAGTCCTGTTTTGCCAATTCTTGCAAAACTTTCCCAAAGACCCTACAAATCTAAAGGTAGATTCAGATACCCTTTTGGAAGTTTTAAAAGTTTTAGTGGGGCTTCTGACCTGACAACTTCTATACACTAGCTTCCTACAACTTAGGGCAATAGGACTAAAAGGCCTAATTTCTAGGACTGACTGTATTCTTGTTTATAACCTGCTCAAACCATAAACCAAATGATTGTCATAAATTCAATCCACCAAGAATGTTGAGGTAAGGTGAAACCTTGCTTGGACCTGTACCTGTTCCGTACAACACCTCCTTACCCTGCAAGAAATCTTCAATGACATTCCTAGACCTCTAACTGGGCTCTGTCTGCTCACCTAGAGACTAGTGATTAAAAAGATCTCTCCACCCTTTCATGCTTACTAATTCTACAACTATGTACACTAATGACTCCCCTAACATTCCCACCTATCCTTAGGTGTTTCCCAAGGCTAGACTTCATGGGGGAGCCATGAAAGCACCGATTGGTCAAGACTGAACCAGTAAGAACTTAAAACTAAAACAATTTAACTAACACAAAATATCTATGCTAAACAACTTGCCTATCAAATGAAAAAGACTAAGATAACCTTATATAACACAGAACAAACACTAAACTCGGTCTATAAATCCATTAAGCATCTCTGTCATCACAAAAATTTGAATTCTTCTTGTGACACTGTTGTAGAGCTCTGTATTTCCCTTCCAAAATCTAATTACAAATTACATAACTCATAACTAACATGAGATTCGAGTCTTGGGTCATATTTGATTCCCACTCCATGATTCTAGGGCCTATTGGTCGATCTCCCACTTCCTATTCTCAAGGGAATCCAATGGTAACCGAGTTGCATGCCCATGCTAACTTCTTTACAACATTTGGCATCTTTCTCTATGCCTTGATCCTATTTCTTAGGACCACCATTCCCTCTAAATCTCGAGGAACCAACTCATTGAATGGCCTTAAGGCATCTTTACAACAACATTAAGTGTTCAACTTTAGAACATCTTTAAGACTCTCATCTCCCCTAGACAACTAACATTAATAAAAATATAAACTACTAACAATGGCTAATTGTGTGACCTTAGTCCTAATGACTAACTCACCTAGCCCACAAAAGCAAAGACCTTCTAAGGTCTAAAAACAAACAAACAAACTTCCTGACTTGGCTAGAGTCAAGTACAAGCCAAAATAACAAAAATGGAGGTTAGCCAAGGTGTGCTCCTGCACTAATAATCAATAAAGGAAACAAAATATCTAGCTTTTCCAATTGATTCAATATCCACAGGACCAAACACATTTGTATGAATTAATTCCAATTTAACTTTAGATTTTGTATTGCTAGAAGGAAATGATTTTCTATTTTTTTTACCATACACACAATATTCATAGAAATCAAATCTCTCATTAGAGTAGGATAAACCGTCTAGCAATTTTTTATTCAAAATAGACTTTAAAGCAGTCTCACTTATGTGACCCAATCTGTGGTGCCACAATATACAAGTGTTTTCAGATTTTTGTAGTTACATATGCAAAATTAACAAAAGTAGTAACATCCAACTTAAACAGGGTTCCTCTCCTTGTTCCTCTCACTATCACCAAGTTCCCTCTTACTAATCTGAAACCATGCTTATCAAAAGTTACACTTATTCTCACATCATTTAACTTCAAAAATGCAATCTGATTTTTAGCTACTCCAAGAACATGCAAAACAACAGGAAGAGTTTTAATCGTCCCATCACTGAAACACAACTTAACCTTATCCCTTCCAACAATCAGGTATGATAATTTATCACCGAGGTAGATTTCACCTCCATCATATTTGTCATATGTAGTAAACCACTCCTTGTGAGGAGTCATATGAAATGAGCATCTTGAATCAATTAACCAATTTTCATCAGTCATAACAGTAAGACAAGAAACCAAAGCTTCATCACTTGAGTTCGAGGATTTCTCTATGGAGGAATCAACTTGTTTCTTTGAAGTTTTGCATTCCTTCTTCACATGTCCTCTTTTCCCACAATTCCAACACTTCACTTTGTTCTTCTTTCTAGGAGTTTTAGATCTGCCCTTAGACTTGTCCTTAGGCCCATTCTTTTCTCCTTTATACCCTCTTTCTTTAGGCCTTCCCCTTACATTGAGAGCATCACTAGTACTATCTATTGTCTTCTTCCTCATTTCCTTTGAAAAAAATTGCTCCTACAAGAGAATCCATATTTGCTTCTTCCATGTTAGAAATGATAGAAAGTACAAAATTTTACCAAGGTTAAGGTAAAGAGCAGAGAAGCATAGCACACTTATCATCGTATTCTACATTGACATTAATAGAGGCTAACTGACTCAAAACCAAATTAAAAGAATTTAAATGCTCGACTATAGATTCACCTTCCTTCATCTTTAGATTCACCTTCCTTCATCTTAAGAGAAAATAGTTTTTTCTTCAAGTAAAGTTTGTTTACCAGAATTTTCTATTGATAAGTATCACCTATCCAGTTCAACAAAGTGTATGCAGTCTTTTCCAATGACACATTCAGGAGAACAAAATTAGAAAGACACAACCTGATAGTGCCTTGTTCCTTTTTATCAACCTTCGCCCAATCTTCATAACTCATTTTCTCAGGTTTGACTTTGTTCATCACAAAAACCCATTGATCTCATTATTCAAGGAGATCCTCCATTTTCAGCTTCCACAACTCAAAACCAACTCCGTTAAATTTTTCAATATCCAAATGGTTAGAAGTTGCAGCCATGGTTACACACAAAAGACTGCAAAAAATATCTCAACAAAACTCTTACTAAAACTCAAAAAACCTTCGTTCTACCACCCAAAACATAGAACTGGATAGGCTTTGATACCAAATATTAGAAAATGAGAGGTGAGTAGAAATAATAGAAGCTTAAACTTTCTGTAAATCAGGTTTAATAGTGTTAACCATATGGAGTTTAGATTAGAAATAACAAAGAAAAGCAAGAATGAAAAGATGAACACATAACACAATATTTACATGGAGAAACCCTTTCGGGAAAAAAATCCACCAAAGAAGAGATGAATAGCTTGTATTATCAGAAAATGTGTTTACAATACATCCACTCTAACTCCTCTTCAATTCAGCAACATCTGTATACTTGTAAAACATCTCATAGTGTCTCCAACTTAACCCTTCAATATATAGACTCATGGGGGCTCAAAATACCACCATAAAACATTACCATGGGTCAAAAAAAGGTTTGGAAATACCATGGTAAAAATCCATTCGACCCTTTACATGCTAAATATGGTCTCTTACACGACATTACACCTTCTTACAAGATGTCATAAGAATCCCTATAAAATAGGAGATGCTCTTACATGCGTCATAAGCCATCAATAGCTATGCAAAGATTCTCTTATGTGTGTCATAGATTATTCTCACATCCAAAATAATATCCCCCACTTTTATCCCTTATAGTTGTCATAGAATTTGTCATAACATCCTTAAAAATAGGCTTTCCATGTCATACCACTAAGTGTGCATCTTTTGACAACTAATAACTTATTTTTCAAGGCATCGACATGTGGAAAAAGTTACAACTCAAAATATAACATACCTTTTGATGGAGCACAATTATTTAATTACATAAATTATTTTTATCCATGGGAAAATGTAAAATAATAATAAATAAACAACTTAGGAATTGCCAAGGTTGAGACACCTTAATTCCCAATAGGAGTATGATATACCACAACAATATAATAAGGGAGTGAAAGATAATAGTTTAAAGGGGTGTGGTGGTCATAGACGTAGAATTATGTTAATGAGTTGTGTGGAGAAACAAGATGACCCCAATGGTGGTGGCTTGGGTGTTGAGATTGAGCAAAATTGTAGAAGAGGGAAGGCTCCCATAGATAAGGAGCAATTATGGATTAAAAAAAACATGGGATTAACGTCCCATGCATCTATCATTTTTCTTAAGTTTATCAACTCAAGGAACATTTATCTTACCCAGCGTGCCTAGTGTGGGAGCACATGGGTGCATAGGTGATCAACACCACCCAAAAAAAAAATTGGTTTGATTTCTAGTTTTTGGTTTGTTCTGGTTGGTGTTCTTTGGCATTTCTTAGGTTCACGGGACTTCAACGACAACAAGAATAGAAATAATCAATTTTACTTGACAATGGTATAATTAAATTCTGATTTAGTACCTTGATTGCACCCCCATGGGTACTTGGTCTACTCCTGGAGAGATAACGAGATGTGTTGTGTTCATGTAACCTTTAACCGCCATTCCATAGTATACAATTGGAATACCCACGATAGTGTAGGGCCCCACAATCCTGTGGTGGGGAGTTTGAAGGTATACGATCATGTGGGGACTACTACCCCATGGTCAAGATCTGAACCATTTTCCATATTGTGGTCAGTGTTTTGTGTGGAAGTTAAAAGAAATCGCTACCCCACGACCATTACCAAGAGGTGTGGTGGGACTACAATATGATATGTTAGCCATAGATCTTCTCTAAGATCAAGGGAGGGAATTCAAATAGAATAACGAAATGCCAATGATTTTATAAGTTTGAATTTGGTAGAGAGAATATGGTGAGAGAATTAAGAGGGACGAATGAGGGAGATCTGAGAACAAGTTGAGAGCTTGAGCGAATAGAGAGAGGGAGAGCTCGGTGGAACGACAATGGAGAACTAGCAAGGACTGAGTAGGAATTGGAGTGTTAGTGTAATATTGGGATTATATTGTGTGTATGTTGAGAGAGGCCATGGGTGGCCAACTTATTGTAACTGTTTTACAAATTTGATTGAATAAAATTAATTTTTGTTTTGTTGAAATCTGAATTTCAATATTTTGAATGTGTGTGAGAGTGAGAGGTAGTACCTCTTGCATCATCATGTCTCAATAGTGGAAAAAGTGAACATAACCTTTTATTTCTCATCCAAATTATTTCATTTCCATTTAAAATAAATAAACATGCATTGGTGGATCTTTTATTATCAACATCTCTAGCCTAATATGAGTCTACATAACCACAAATATCAAGCGAATGTCTTTTATTTTTAAAAATACCATGATAATACATGAAATAGTTTGAGGTAGCCCACAAATATCTAAAGAATATTTTAATTACTTCCTCATGAATCCATCTAGGATTAGACATAAATCTTTTAAGAATTCTCATTTCTTAGGAAATGTCTAGTTTAGTATAAACCATAACATACATTAGACTTCCAAAAACACTTTGACAAGGTACCATACTTATGTCTCTCATCTCTAATAGAGAATAGGGAAATTATGTACTAAATAATTTTCCCTAAATTGAAAAGAACACACAATAGTTAAGAATCATTCTTGTTAAACCTCTACAATATTGTATTCACATAGAACACTCTAGACAAATCATATTTTTTTTACCTCATCTCTCACTATATCCATACCAAGAATGTGTATAACCACACCTAATTATTTCATTTAGAATTTGGTTACAATTTGAGACTTTAGTTTTTGATCAATTATTTCCCTTTTATAATGAAAAACGTATCATTAACATATAATGAAATAATCAAGAAATAATTAAAATCAAATTTATAATAAACATAATGATCCGATTGACAACACTCAAACCCCAAAATTAAAAAAAAATGTATAATTGTTTTGGTACTTGTTGAATAGTCTAGATTATTGAGGAGGGGGGGGGTGAATCAGTTATCCCAAAATACTTTTCTTTCTTTACTTAACTTGGAGTAATCATAAACCAATCACTTTTTAATTAAAGCATATATGAACATGCAAACACTAAACACCATGCACAATGAACACCAGAATCTATGTGGAAACCCAAGATAGGAAAAGCCATAGAGAATGGTAATTCTTAATTATAAAGCGATGATTAAGGTGACACTGATTAAGGTTATTTTTACAAGGGCTCATTGCAAAAATGTTCACTACAAGTAAGGGTCACTACCAAGTGGCTCACTATCAGGTGGGCTCATTTCCCAAGACACAAAAAACACTAATCACAAAAATGGTCAAAATATGAATTGATAAAGTTGAATCTACATATGCATGAATTCAATTCTGATTAAGAGAACAACATCTGACTACAAAAAATACAATTAAGAATATTTTTCACACCTTGCACAACCTCTACAATAAATTTTGCTTCTTTCTAATAGTTTCCTTTACTTCCTTTTGTATTCCTTGTCGCATAATCCTTCATACCCCTATCACTGTTTGCACATATCACACTTCTTGTTTGAATACCAAAAGATATTCCACATATATGTATATATACAAACCTGGAGAAAAAAATGAGTTAGCCTAGAAAAACATGTCGGCTTGAAGAGAAACCTTGAAATATTCAATAAGGCTTGGTACACTAGCACCACACCCATAAGATAGGTCGCCGCACATAAATATATTCTTATCACATTACACCGAGACCCAAATAGGTCATACATAAGATATAACATTATTACCAAAATATATCTAACTTTGAGATATATTTCGGATTCGATGAGAACACCACAACCAAGACCAAATATTCACTCACATCAATTGATAGGAATGCTACAACCAAGACCAAATATCGATCAACATTAATTTTAGTATCAACCAGAGAAGTGTAATTAGTCATACCAAACTTGTATCATGCTACATGAATGTTCAGATAGCAAGGATACCCAAAATAAGCTTTAGGCATAGTAGTCAACAACAAAAGGATTAGTCTTCATTATTCTACAAATTAACTATCTTCCAGAGATGTCCCAAAAATAAGTATTTCCATATTCAGATTGAGGATAACATCCACACTACGCATCATTATAGCATATGATAGGATAAATCATTTCTATATAATATCTAAAGCACATCCTTCTAGATCCCAAGTTTTGACATCAATGACAATAATGCCACATCAACAACTTTTCAACAAGTACCACAATCTAGGTGACTACTTGAGGCCATATAAAGGATTCTTTAATTCATAGAAAAAAATATTTACCTTTCACCATGAAGTGTTTTAGCTATGTCATGTAGATTTATTCGTCTAAATCACCATGAAATAAATTAATTTTCACATCCATTTATTCAATCTCTAAGTCATATATTATAATAATAGAAAATAAGAATATAATAGATTATATTTTTACAATGGGAAAAGATACCTCACTGTACAATATATCCCCTAAACCTAGGAGTAACATTTCAAAACCAATTATGCCTTGTAATTTTCAACATTACTAGTAGGACCTAGTTTCTTCTTGAATAACCATTTATAGCCAACTGCATAATTTGGGCAAAGGTACCAACTCATGTGCATCATTTATTTTTAGTTCTATGATTTCTTCATGCAAGTCTATTTTCTAAAATTTTGCATCATGCATACCCAAGGCCTTTCATATAATTATAGGTTCATTAATGCTAGTATTTAAATAAAATATACACCTCCTATTATTAGGGGAATACCTTTCTAGTGGTTATATTTTCTTATTTGAACCGCAAAAAATCTAAGTTGGAGGTTCTACTCACCTTTTATGAATATTTAGAGCTTAAATAGCTCTCCTCAACTTTTGGTCTTGCATAATTTTTTGTTTGAATTCCTCCTATGCTAGATAATTTAGAATCACATCTTTATTTTCAATTTATTATATTGCAATAAAATAAAATAAGGCTAAATTTGTCTAAAAAGAACACTTGTAATATATAATACAATTTTTGAAAGAGGGTCATAAGGTTTGCATCCTTTCACACCATAATTATGTCTAATGAAAATACATTTAACACATGATCCTTTTTCTTCAATTTAATATGCTTCTACCTTGGCACATGTGCATATTCCTCACAACCAAAAATATGGTGATGCCTTACTGAAGGGTTTCTACATGAGCATGCCTCCATATAAATTATATCAATAAGAGATCAATTAGAATACCTATTAATCAATTTGTAAGTATTGGCTATAGTTTCGGCCTAAAAAGTTTATTCCAACCTAGCTCCATTAAGAATACTCCTAGCCATCTCCACTAGTGTCATATTCCTCCTATCTGGAACTCCATTCTATTTTGGAGAATATAGAGTTATTTTTTTCCTCTAAATACCACAATATTTGTTGAAGTTATCAAAATCTACAAAATAATACTCATCACCATTATCTATCATCAAATATTTAATTTTATTTCTAGTCTAAGTTTCTACCATAACTTTAAATTCTTTAAAATGACCAAATTTTTTAATTTTATTTTAAGAAAATAAACTCATGTCCTTCTACCATATTCATCAATGAATGTAACACAATAAAAAAATTATAATTGAAAGAGCATAAAATGGACAAAACACATGAATGAATAATATCCAAAATTCTAGATGACTTATGAGAACTTGAATAAAATTGAACACAATTTTTTTTACCATATATCAAGTTTTTATAGAAGTAAAAATCAAGATTACAATCAAACTAAACATCCAAAAATATTTTTATTTTTCAAGGTCCTTAGAACCTTATATCCAATATAGATTAATATTTGTTTCCATGAACATTAATTTTTTAGCTAGTACTTAGACTATGTAGAAAGAGCACTCTTAGGTACCTAGGAAGGATGACCATCCACTAAAGGGGGTGCCTCTATTTTATCCAATGAAAGATATGATGACTTAATATTAATATAAGCACTATTTTACTAAACTACATGAATGCATCATGATAAAAAAGGTATCCAATCTAACATCAATCACCATAGAATTCTAACCATCTTGCATCCTATATCAGAATAGACAACTTGCACACCCACATCTATTAATTTTTTATAGATAGTTTTTTAATTTCTAACTTGAGGATATAGAAAACACCAATAATTCCCTTAAATCTACCATAAATATATTTAATTTTTACTCTACCACATACCAAAAAAATTCAAAAGAGAATTATCACCCAAGTACACTATACCTCTATAAAATTATTCATGCTGAGAAAACCAATCTCTATTAGAGGTAATATGAGTAGATTAACCTAATTAAATTATCCATTTATTATAATTTGAATGCACTGTCAAAGCTATGATGAAGGCATCACCATCCTTAGTTTTGGATCCAAAATCAAAGTCATTTTTTTTTTTCGTTTTTCTTATTTTCTTCTTTACACTCATTTTGGAGATGATTAGGTTTACCACAATCCATTTATATCACTTTGGACTTTGTAAGAGACTTTGATCTCCCCTTGGACTTGGATTTTGAATTTTCTCATTCTTCTCATTCTTCTTGCCTCTTTATTTCAATATATTATGAAAATTCACATCTTCTTTGACTCTAATGGAGAATTTTCTTCTCACTTATTTAGAAATAAAATTACCAATAACATATTCAACCATAAATTTAATAAAATTAATCCCAATGAGAATTAAAAAACTATCCGATGAATCAAGTAAATAACACAAAACAATGAACATATTGCATCCACATCCATCTTCACATTCACTTAATTCAACTAAGCCACCAAAATATTGAATGTATTTAGGTAATCTAAATTTTTTTTTCCTTCCTTATTTTGTAAGGAGTATAATTTCTTATACATATATAACTTCTTAAATAGGGCCTTTGCTTTATAGATATCACCCAGTTTCAACCATAATATCTTTGCAGTAGCTTCTTCACATGGATATTAATCAAAATAGGATCTACAAGATAAAATATTATGACACCCTTTTCTTTCTAGCCCATAATATCACACTAAGTGATCGTGATTGCATTAGTAGGTCTATAAACATGCTCATCAATAGCACCCAAAATATCATGATATACCAACAAATATTCCATTTACATTTCTTATATCGTGAAGTTTTCACTCGAAATTTTGTTAACTTCAATCCTCATAGATTTTATTTTCATCAATATTTCCTATGTATAATATCACAAAGTAATTTATCCTACACAAGCTTCTACTCAAATTTGGTTTAGATAAAAAAAACCCAACAAACCAACAAATGAAACCAAAAGTGACTAGAATTTGATACCACTTGAAAGGAAGAAATGGGTAGCATAATCATTTTCTTATGCTAATACTGATAGAAGTGTACAAATACCTTAAAAAATGATCTAAATTATTACATAAAATAAATAAACACAATAAATCATCAACATAGATAATATACCACATTAAACTAATTTTTAACATGGATCACTCTTTTAGGAGAAAAAATAAATCAAAATCTTTCTCAATGTATTATAAAATAAAATATTATAAAACACTTGCAAAGTGATCCTTCGTAGGAGTTTCACCAACATATAATATTAAAGTAATTTTGATAACATCCTATAGATTTAACACACATACTACAACTCTATCATCCAATTTATAAGTAATGACTAAACCTAGAAACTATTAATGGATTTACATAAAAAATATTCTAAACCCTCTTGGTGGTATGAAACCCAATTAGGACCCTGATTCTAATGCCTTCCTACAAAGATTATATAATTTATTAACAATAGCAAATCAATATCTCTTACAACTATCATAATCATCACAATCACTCACCCAACATGGGCACTCAAGTTTTTAACTCCCAATAACCAAAATAAAGTTTCATGAAAATTGTAATCACCTATAATAAGATTGATCAATATTCCAAATTAACCACTCACAAGTTCTTACACATCATAAGATTTTGTCATAGAATCCCTCTAAATATAGGGTGCTCCAAATTTACTATGTATAGCCAAATTAATGACATCTTACAACACCTTACAAGGAATTGACATGTGACACATAGTTCTAACTCAAAATCGCATTCCCCATTTGGTGGAGAATATTATTGTCAAGGTTGAGACACCTTAAATCCTAACAAAATTAAGTTTTCCTTCAAATAATTACCATTTGACATATATTCCTTCTAAAAAATGAGTGATTTAGGATGCTACCAACTAGACTATCCTTCATACATCTTCAACTAATGATACAATGACATTATGTTGTTAGCTTTGTCATCTTTAAAATGAGAAATAAATTGTCATGTATCATGTTGATTATAATGCTCCATCCTTCCCCATTATTTTGAAATTTATTTGGTAACAAGAAAGGGTTCCCACAAATTGGTATGCTATATTAATTTTTACCAATAACATAATGAGAGAGAGATATTATATTGGCAACTCTTTTAGAGAGTGTAGTGTTTCCAAGTTCCCTACTATGGTATTGGCGTTTTGTTATATACATTTCAAGTGGTTATAATTCTAAAATTTCTATCTATATTTTAAGGACCAACAACATAATGATATGAAGTTTTTAGACTAATAAATTCAATATTATGCATGAGACATTGATTTTTAAGAAGATTAAATAGTTTTGAAGTACTCTAAATAACTTCTTTTATCTTGGAGCTATGAAAAGGAGGGACTTTCTAGTGTCATTGTTCTTATTACCAAGAAATAAAATTTATAGACTGTGAAAAATTTTCATGTGGAAAATGTTGAATCCTTTCCTTGTTTTATTTTATTGGCTCTTGAAACTTAAACAAGGAAAAATAAGAGGGCCCACCAAGACACAACCTAATTATTTTTGACTTATGACACGATGAATTTAAGTTCTTAGGTTGACAACTTCTTCAAGGTGCAATAATTTGCCACATGGCTGACTGATACTAGACTTGCTTTTCTTTTATTTATATGTACAATAGGGCCCACTTAATTGATATAAAATATTCATCCAATGGTACATAAATTTTTATTTGTTAGACTACCAAACTTTAAATAATGCTCCAACTATTGATCTTAGGAAAGATCATACATCTCTTAAGTTTGTCTTTGTTCTTTCGTTCTTTGAATGACATAATTTAAAAAAAATGTGTTCTCCTGATCATTTTTTGATAAAAGATAACTAAGCCACCATGGTCAAAATAGTAGTTCAAAATTACTAATTGCCTCTCTTGGAAAGCTAAGAATACAAGTCCACTTAAGAGAAAATAATACAAAATTTGTTGAATACAGATTGTGAATAAATGAAACAAAATTGTATGAAGAAGAAGTCAATTGGTAGATATGAGAATGGAGAGAAAAATCTACAAGACTCTCAAAGGTGGGTATAGAGAGAGCGTTGTTATCACACATGGCATGTCAATATAAAATTACCTTGTCATTAAACACCATAGATTCTTAAATCAATAATTAGTTGAATTAAAGATCAAATCTAATTTATAAGATATCACCTCTGATTAAATTTAATGTAATAATCTATAATACTTCAAAAATACATTTTTTATTAAAATCATCAAATTTTCATGATTTTTAAAAAATTATCTAATATTCAATCATAATCTTCTTACCATTATATAATATCTTTCTAATTTTTAAAAAACTATCCTTAAAATTATTTCAATATGATACCCATAAAAAATGCTATATTTCAACATAATTCTTTAAATGCTATTATATTTTCAACCTACCTTCTTTATAATATTATAATATGCACATTCTTTTCCGAAATCCTTCAAAATTAATAACAATGTTGAAATTCTTAAGGAAAAAGGAACTTTTCTCTCTAAGATAGACATACCTTGAAAATATGACATTTGTTTTCCAAGTCAAGACTTTGAAAAAATGGCACTTGTTTTCCAAGTCAATACTTCTATTCAAATCCAATCGAGTGAATAAACACTCTATTAGTTTCTTTTTCTTTCATGCAAGCTATTAAACCTTGTTGAACCATTTTTTTCTATCTTAAGACACTCCAATTGGAAGAAGTCAAGTCAATACCAATCGCTATTTCTTTTCTCTTGATAAAGAGCTAAAACATAAAAAGATATCAATCATTGTAACACACATTCCATCTCATGTGAGAAAGATAAAGATAAAAGTGGGTCTTTTGTTTTGTGTTGTTTTCTCTCCTTAACATGCATGGTTGGACAAAATGATTCCCTTTTACTCATCATTGCTAAACAAATTGGGAAAAGCAAATTGGTTAATATGATGTAAACCTTTCATGTGCATGTACGGAATGCCCAGGAAATAATTTATGCATAGCATGCCATTGAAATGACCTCTTTTATGTCATTTCATTGTCATGGGAACTATTTTCTCATATTCTTTACACTAATGGAAAAATTTGTAATTGCATTCACACTCTAGGTTGATATTCTTGTGGTACTTCACATTTACTTGCTACCCTTTTAGCCTATTCTTCTTTTATTGCTTTATGGGTGTAATTTGAAGGAAAATCAATTATTAATATGTTTTAAATTTTAGCTGTTACAAGATTTTTGTTTTATTGGTATAAAAAATAAGACATATTAAAGTAATATATCATGTCATATAAAAAGTAGTTATATTTATAAAATATCATATGTATAATATAGAAATGAGTGTATAATAAGATCATGATCGTTGATAGTACTCTAACATGTTCAATAGAACACTACAAATTTTTTTTTAAAAAGATGAAGAAATATCTTATAAGAGATTGTAATAGAAAAATGAATAAATATCTCCTAAGAGATTGTAATAGATGTTCAGCGTTTTGTTGAATATGTTAGAATACCATTATTGATCATTGTCTTATTATACACTCAGTTATGGATTATACATAGGATATTTTATTAATCTCACTACTTTATCTATAATGTTAGAATACCATTAATGATAATTGTCTTATTATACACTTAGTTATGGATTATACTTAGGATGTTTTATATGATCATTGTCTTATTATACACTCAGTTATGGATTATATAGAGGATATTTTATTAATCTCGCTACTTTATATATGGATTATACATAGGATATTTTATTAATCTCGCTACTTTATATATATAAAGTAGTGAGATTAATAAAATGTCCTCTATATAATCCATAAATGAGTGTATAATAAGACAATGAGCATTAATATTAATAGTATTATAACGTGTTCAACAAAACACTAAACATCTATTACAATCTCTTAGGAGGTATTTATTCATTTTTCTATTACAATCTCTTAGAAGATATTTATTCATCTTTTTAAATTTTGTTTTTAGTGTTCTATTGAACATGTTAGAGTACTATCAACTATCATTATCTTATTATACACTCAAATCTAGATTTTACATATTATATTTTATAAATATAACTACTTTTTATATGTATATATATATATGTGTGTGTGTGTGTGTGTATATTTATATATGTATGTATGTATGCATGCATATATGTGTATATATATATATATATATATATATATATATATATATATATATATATATATATATATATATGCATAAATATACTCACACACACATATACACACATATATAGATAGTTGACAAATGTATGCATCTTTTACATTGCTCAAAGTTTTAATCATAAAAATTGCTTGAAATGAAACAATTCTAAAGATGGACATTATTTTTTTTTCAATGTCAATAATATTTTGCATCTTGTTCAACTTCATAAAAAAAAATTCTTCCATTCAATTTTCTTATACTAATAAGTTATAGTTCTAAATTGAATAAGACTAACTTTGAAATTATTCAACATTACAATTTTTAATAGACAATGCTCCAAATTAACATAATGAGCTATTTTGATTGACCCAAAATTCAAACTACCTACAAAAATACTAGTTAGTAGAACTATATATGGACCTCCAATATAAGTCCAAAATGAAAGATGTCATGAGAAAAAGTATATAAGATAAAAGTTTGAAATCTATTATCAAGAATATAAATAAATAATAATGGACCATGACCCATATTGTAATACCCCTCTGTTTTAGCTTCTTCTTTTGGCAATGTTCCTTGCTTTGTTTAGGTTTCAGTTACTTTGATACTTGTTTAGGTGTGGAGCTTGATCAGTCTCCAAGTGGGAGATTGTTGGTATGTGGCGACTGATCATTCTATACTGTACACTCTTCATGTATCCTCGCTGGGGTACGGGGCCGGACCGAGCCCCGAGTGGGGGTTCGGGGGCGGTAGCCCTCGAGAAAAATTTTTGTCCCGTTTTTTCGTGAAATTACTGAAAAAGGGAAAAATCATAAAAAGGGAAAAAACCCCGATTTTGTATAACCCTAATTTATAAAGGGTTTGGGATAGAGTTACAGTATCATAAGAAACAGGCGATTATTCGCGATATTTGTAATAGGGTTTTGCACTGGTTAGTAATATCATTGGATGGCTGCGGTTTGGTGGATGTAGCCCACATTGGGTGAACCATGTTAAATTCTCTGTGTTAGTTTTATGTGTGTTTTATTTCTAGTTTATTTGATAAAATCTGCATTTAGCTTTTAGATATCTGCCTTTGAAAACCTAACAAGTGGTATCAGAGCGGGTTGTTTCCGATTATCGTTTGCAGGAAAGTCTCACAGTTGAGTGGGAGTCTCACAGTTAAGTGGGAGCAATGGCAGACGAGGGTAAGATGAAGGTTGATAAGTTCAATGGGAAAAACTATCAGTTATGGAAGATGTAGATGGAGGACTATCTCTATTAGAAGGATTTATGGCGGCCATTGGAAGGGAAAACCAAGAAACCCACAACAATGACGGATGAGGACTGGGATATTTTAGACAGAAAGGCACTTGGCAATATTCGCTTATGCCTGGCACAATCGGTGGCATTCAATATCACAATAGCAAAGACAACTCTGGAGTTGATGGAAACCCTAGCAAAGTTGTATGAAAAGCCTTCCGCTTCGAATAAGGTATTTCTTATGAAGCGTTTATTTAATATGAAAATGGTAGAAGGTGGATCAGTTACTGATCATTTAAATGAGTTCAATATAGTTACCAGTCAATTAACTTTTGTAAAAGTAAACTTTGATGAAGAAGTTAGGGCTCTTTTGATTCTGTGTTCTTTGCCTGAAAGCTGGAATAGCTTGGTAATGGCTGTTAGCAATTCTGTTTCTGGTTCAAATATATTGAAATTTGATGATGTTGTTGGTGTTATTTTGAGTGAGGAAATTCGTAGGAAAAGCTCAGGTGGAACATCCACATCAGGTAGTGTTTTGAATGCAGAAAGCAGGGGCAGAACAAATGAGAGATGAAACAATTTTGGGAGTCGTGGGAAGTCACGAGGAAAATCAAGGGACAAAAGGTCCCAATCTAGAGACAAGAGGGATTGATGGTACTGTGGTAAGCCAGGGCATGTAAAGAAAGATTGTTGGTCTCGAAAAAATAAAGAAGGAGACAAATAGGAAGGAAATAAAGAGGAAAATGTGGTAAGTAATAAATCTGATGAGGATGCTTTGATTCTTTCTCTTGATAATGCTGATGATTCTTGGGTGTTAGATTCAGGGGCTTCATTTCATGCTACGCCCCATAGAAATTATTTTCTTGATTATGTCCAAGGGGATTTTGGGCTAGTTTATTTGGGAGATAATGAACCCTGTCAGATTGTTGGAAAGGGAAGAATCAAGATCAAGTTGCAGAATGGGAATCATTGGCTACTACATGAGGTAAGGCACGTTCCAAAGCTAAAAAGAAATTTAATTTCTGCAGGGCAACTAGATGATGAAGGTTGTGTTGTTACATTTAGTGATAAAAATTGGAAGGTTACAAAAGGTGCCTTAGTAGTAGCAAAAGGTGTGAAAGTAGGCACCTTATATCTTTGTACAGGTCATACTGTTCCTTCTACTTTAGCTATTGTAGATAAAAATCAATGTTCAGGAATAGTTGCTATAGTTCAGCAAGAAGAAAATCAGATAGTTGCTGCGAATTCTGAATCAGCACTATGGCATAATAGACTTGGTCACATGAGTGCAAAAGGTATGAAAGTACTTCATACAAAAAATGCTTTACTAGGTCTAAAATGTGTTAATATGGATTTTTGTGAAAGTTGTGTGTATGGCAAACAAAAGAGAGTTAGTTTTCTCAAGGATGGGAAACAAAAGAAGGATGAGAAATTGGAGCTTGTGCATATGGATGTATGGGGACCAGCTCAGGTATCTTCTCTTGGTGGCTCTCATTATTATGTCACATTCATCGATGATGCAACTAGGAAGGTATGGATTTATTTCATTAGGCAGAAATCTGATGTATTTGAAACTTTTAAAAAATGGAGAAGCTTGGTTGAGAATGAGACAGGTAAAAAGTTGAAATGTCTCAGATCTGATAATGGTGGTGAGTATTACAGCAAAGAGTTTGAAGATTATTGTTCCTCTAATAGTATTCATAGGCAGAAAACAGTTCCAAGGACTCCACAGGAAAATGGAGTGGCTGAGCGTATGAATAGAACAATAATAGAGCATGCACGAACTATGAGATTGCATGCTGGGTTACCTTTAAACATGTGGGCAGAGGCTATAAATACTACTATTTATTTAATTAATAAAGGTCCTTCTAATCCTTTGGGTTGTGGTATTCCAGAGGAAGCATGGAAAGGTAAGAAGGTAAGTTATTCTTTTTTGAAAACCTTCGGTTGTGAAGCATTTGCACATATAGATTCTGAAAATAGAACCAAGCTTGAAGCAAAATCAAAGAAATGTATATTTGTTGGATATGGCATAGATGAATTTGATTATAGGCTTTGGGATTTTGAAAATAAGAAAATTGTGAGAAGCAGGGATGTCATATTCAATGAGAAAATGTTGTACAAAGATCTATTGCAGCAGCATGAGAAGAAAGAACAGGATTATGCAGTACTGGATGATATTACAAACACCAATGTTCCAGTGGTTCCTCATGCTCCGCAACAACAACAACAAGAAATACCACAAACTCTAGTGAATGTTAGGCGATCTTCAAGGTTAAGTAGACCTCCAGAAAGATTTTCTCCCTCTTTGTACTCTATTCTATTAACTGATGCTGGTGAACCAGAATATTATCATGAAGCTATGCAGGTGGATACCGAGGTTCAGTGGGAGCATGGAATGGAAGAAGAAATGGACTCCTTGCTGAAAAATAAAACTTGGGAATTATGCAAGTTGTCTGTAGGTAAAAAGGCTTTAGCAAACAAATGGGTTTATAGGATGAAAGAGGAGGATGGAGGTCAGAAAAGATTTAAATCCAGATTAGTTGTAAAGGGATTTGCAAAGAAACAGGGTATTGATTTTGATGAAATATTTTCTCCAGTTGTTAAAATGACCTCTATTCGTACTGTGTTAAGTATTGTGGCTATTGAACATTTGCATTTAGAACAGCTTGATGTTAAAATTGACTTTCTCCATGGTGATTTGGAAGAGGAAATTTATATGGAATAGCCACAAGGATTTGCGGTCAAAGGTAAGGAGAAACTAGTGTGCAGATTGAAGAAAAGCTTATATGGCTTGAAGCAAGCACCTCGACAATGGTATCTTAAATTTGATAGTTTTATGGCTGAGCAAGGTTATAACAGGTGTAATTCAGACCATTGTGTTTATTTTAAGATGCTAGGTGAAGATAGCTACATTATTTTATGTTTATATGTTGAAGATATGCTTGTAGCGGGGTCTAACATGGATCACATAAAGGAGTTAAAACAACAGTTAGCAAATTCATTTGCTATGAAGGATTTGGGGGCAGCAAAACAAATCCTTGGTATGAAGATTACAAGAGATAGGAAAAACAGGAAATTGTTTTTATCTCAGGTTGATTATGTTAAAAAGGTGTTGCAGAGATTTCATATGGAGAATGCAAAAGCTGTCAGCACACCTTTGCCCAGTCATGTAAAATTGACTAAGGATATGTGTCCAAAGACACAAGAGGAGGAAGAAAAAATGTCCAAGGTACCATATGCTTCAGCTGTAGGTAGTTTAATGTATGCCATGGTATGCACGAGACCAGATATTGAACATGCTGTAGGAGTTGTTAGCCGGTATATGAGTAATCCATGAATTGAGCATTGGAATGCAGTAAAATGGATTCTCAGGTATTTGAGAGGTACACCAGATAAACATTTATGTTTTGAGGGCTCTAATACAGATTTAAAAGGCTATGTTGACTTAGATCTGGCAGGGGATATTGATACCAGGCGGAGCACCACAGGTTATGTATTTACCGTTGGTGGGACAGTAGTAAGTTGGATATCTCAATTGCAAAAGGTGGTTGCTTTATCCACCACAGAGGTAGAGTACGTGGCTGCAACAGAGGCAGCAAAGGAGATGATATGGATGCAATTTTTCATGGAAGAGTTGGAAAAATAACAGGCTGAAAATTACTTGTTCATAGACAGCTAGAGTGCTATACATCTTGCAAAGAATTCTGCCTTGCACTCTAAAACCAAACACATACAGTTGAGGTATCATTTCATTCGGTCAGTGTTGGAGGATGGATAGGTAAAGCTGGAAAAGATACATACACATGTAAATCCAACGGATATGTTTACTAAGGCAGTGATAAGGGAGAAGTTGAGCTCCTCTTCAGCTTCGGTTGGCCTTCAAGGTTGAATTAAAGTATAAGAAAGTAGCAGGGTCCAAGGTGCTTATTTGCAGTGGGAGCTGTAAGTGCAGCGGTGTCGTCCAGGTTCAGTCTCCAAGTGGGAGATTGTTTAGGTGTGGAGCCTGATCAGTCTCCAAGTGGGAGATTGTTGGTATGTGGTGACTGATCATTCTATACTGTACACTCTTCGTGTATCCTCACCGGGGTCTCGGGCTGGGCCGGGCCCTGGGCGGGGGTACCGCCCTCGAGAAAAATTTTTGTCTTTTTTTTTCGCGAAATTACCGAAAAAGGGAAAAATCATAAAAAGGGAAAAAACCCTGATTTTGTATAACCCTAATTTATAAAGGGTTTGGGATAGAGTTACAGTATCATAAGAAACAGGTGATTATTCATTATATTGTAATAGGGTTTTGCATTGGTTAGTAATATCATTGGATGGCTGCGGTTTGGTGGATGTAGCCCACATTGGGTGAACCACGTTAAATTCTCTGTGTTAGTTTTATGTGTGTTTTATTTCTGGTTTATTTGATAAAATCTGCATTTAGCTTTTAGATATCTGCCTTTGAAAACCTTGCAATACTTTGCAT
The DNA here is from genome assembly GCA_007115665.2 of Sequoiadendron giganteum. NCBI lineage: Eukaryota > Viridiplantae > Streptophyta > Pinopsida > Cupressales > Cupressaceae > Sequoiadendron > Sequoiadendron giganteum. The sequence goes on along the minus strand of CM021104.1, from coordinate 191,708,884 downwards.
ACTTTATCATGTGTATTGTAACACCCCTCTATTTTGCTCTTATGTTAGATTAAGATGTTTTATTATTTTATCATTTCTTATTGAGTAATACAAATTATGTGTGTTAAGAGATGTAATTTTCTTGATATTATACTTAACATGCTTTGGTTAAAATAATGTTGGTTTATTATGACATGATTATTGCTTATGAGTTTTATTAATGATGGAAGTGTTAGTTTGGTGATATTGTATTGGTGAAGGGAACATGATTGCATTACTCGCTTGCGAGCGCCCTGCGATTCTGTGATTTCCTCTTCACGGTGTATTTTATAATGATTTTATATGCATGTGTTATTGATGCCTTGGATACAGGTTTGCAGGTACATGACATCGACTCCACCTGGCTTCATAGGTTTGAGCGTGTCAACCCAACAGTATGATGATTGGGAGATAGTAGTTAGGTTACCTATGTCAGGTCTACACCCTAGCCATGGTGTGTCGTCAGTTGAGTCAGTTGTGTCTTTGGTGCTTGTTTTAATATTATTTTATTCAGATGAGCTCTTGTTTATGGAAATAAATGCTTCAAATTATTGCTTTAAATAATGTTGATATTTATTTAAATTAAAATTTTACATTGTGATAGAAGTTTTTATTTAAGTTAAGTAATTAAATTTGATTTATTTATTTAATTAAATTTAATCCAATGGGTTGAATTTATTTATTAAATAATTAAAACTAATTAATTAAATATGTTGTTGAGAAAAATAAAATGGAAAAGGGAATTTAATTTAATTTTAAATTGTAAATTTTAATTAGTGTTAATTAATTTCAATTTGGAATTAAATTGTAATTAGAAATTATTTCAACATGCAAATGGCTTTGAGCAAATATCTGATTGTTGAGAAGATATTTTGAATGTGACATGTGTGTGAGTAGAATTAATTATTATTTTTTGGTTAAGATATTACTTTTGGAGGAGGAATTAAATTGAAAAAGAGGAGAGAAGTTTTCAACACAGGAGATTTTGGAGAGGAAAATATATTATTTTTGAAAGAGGTTTTTGGTTGAAAATTGAAAAAAAAACTCGAAGGGGTTTTCAAGAATTTACATCTTCCTGGAAGTGGTGATTTTGGAGAAGCTTTGGAAATAGATCTCTGAAGGGGAGGCTCTGCTTCAACTTTCTTTTCTTCAAACTTTAGGAAAACGGGTTCCCTCAAGCTTTTAAATTTATTTATTTAATTGCTGAGAAAGATTGTATGTACAAAATTTAATTATGTAGAAGCTTTGTTTAAAATGTTAATTAAGATTGAAAGATTGCATGTGCAAGAATTTTTTGTGTTTTGTTTGTAGAAGATTTAAATTTATCTCAAAATTGTAAGGTTTCTTTATTGTTGAGAGGAAAACTATCTGTGATTTAAGAATTTAGTTTTAGTTTTTGAAAACCTCTGAGTAAATTTAGAGGAAAGAGAATTTTTGTAATCTTCTGAGATTTGTTTAAATCCGCCTGTAGTAGTTTTGATAAATTTTATTGTGAGGAAATCTGTATTACTTGATTGAAATTGAAATCCTTTTTATAAATTTGGGGAAATGGTTATAGTTATTGTAAAAATAAAAAATAAAAAAATTCTTCAACCAAATAAATATTTTCCTGTAGGTGTATATTTTGAAAAAGATTCTTCCCATTTATTTATTATGTATAAATCTTTGTTTATTATATATATATATATATATATATATATATATATATATATATATATATATATATATATATATATATTAGGTTGCTCATATATATATGTATATAATATATTTATATAAATTATTATTTTTTTTTTAAAAATTAATTAATTTTTAACTGTTTTGCCACCCGTACGACTTCCGAATTTTGGCGAAGTTAAATTATTGTTTGCATTATTTTCTTAGGGTTTAAGATTGGTGGGAAAGGCTTTGGAGGCGCTGCCTCCACCACCGCCCCATGAGGAGACGACTATGGAGGAAGGGCCTTCATAGCCCCCTCCTTCCCTATTTGCATGCGGCCGCACCCCCCTGTTTGGGTTTGGCTGTGCATAGCATAGCTGCCCCAAAACATTGGGGATTCCCCTTTGTGTTGAGGCTGCGGCGTAAGAAACTCAAGCCACACCACCCCCCTCGTTTTAATATTAGGTTTAAGTTTTTATATTAAACCTGCGTTCGATCCTTTTTGTATTGGAGGTAAAATTCAGGTTTTAATAAATTCGTTATTAATAAATTTGTTTCCATTAAATTCATTTTTTATGTATTTCGGATTTGATTTGTTATTAAATGTAGAATATATTGTGTGTACATATATATTGTGTGTGTATATATATATATATATTTGTTATTATATTATTGTTTTAGTTTTTAAATGAAGATATAGTTGTTGATAATGGAAAGTGATTTTAAAAAAATATTTAATGTAGATATATTTAATGTATATATTTTTAATATATATATATTAATTAGATTTTATGTTATTTTAGTTTTAAATCATTGTATGCAATTAGGAGATATTAAAGGAAGAATAATTTATTTGCATGTTGCCTTGGTCTATTAGGGAAATGGATATTTATGTAAATAGAGGAAATTGATGTTATATTATCTAAATAGGTGCAATTGAGGAAATTGCTTTCATTTAAATAGCCATTGGATTAGATGCATGTAAATGCATGTATTAAGTGAAAATAAAATAATGTGTATTTGAAAAGAGAAAATTATAATTTATTTAAATATTGTAAACCGTTTGGGGAAATAGATATTTTATTAAGTTTGAAATTGAGGGAATTGGATTAATAGTTGAAATGAAGTTCTTATAGCTGATTAAGTTAAATTGAGATATTTGAAGTGTCGGTTAGTTAATTAGTTGAATTTTCTCCTTCGTCTTTATAAAGGTTTTTATTAAATTGGAGAAAAGTGTGTAACTTGTCTTATTATTCCTTTGTATCATTGAATATGAAAGGGTTTAGTAAATCCAAATCTTAGATTTAATTATCATGTTGATTGCGTATGTGGTTCATTTCATTGCAATTAGAGGAAACGAATATTTAATTAAGTGTATTTTGGGAATAGGTATTTAAAAATATATATACAATGTGGTAATAGAAACAAAGATTTTAATATTTTAAATTGAAGAAATAAGGAAAATGGTTATTGTGATGTTTATCTTTGTTTGAAAGTACCTTTTTAATTAATTAGTTAAATTTGGATAAATGAGCGATGCAAATTATTATGTCATTTCGTTGACTATAGGCAAGGTTGTGATAAATTAGATTGTTGTAGACATTAAACTATTATATCTTTATGAATTGTTTGAGATATCTTCTATGGTATTTAGGGGAAATTGAAAAGAGGTATTAGATGAGTTCTTGTAAGTCTTCTTTGTGAGGAATGTTAATTTGTGAGTTATCATTTCATGGTTATGTCTTGTGTAGTTCTCTATGGTAGTAAGTTTGTTGTTTTTAGTGAGTCACCCGGTTTCTACGAACGAGGAATGGTTGTTTCTGTTTAAATAGAGTGTTGGATATTTTGTACCTCCTTAGTTTGGAGTGGTGTTGAATCACATGATAACCGTAGGAGGATGAAGCTCAATGGGGGCCGAGATCTGGAAAGATCTGACGGGTAACTCATGTACCTTGAGTGACATTTCTCCTAGGTTAGTTGTATGTATAGGTTACTGGGGAGTCATACTGTTATACTCAGATAGCAATGTAATCTTGAGTTAGTGTTGTACTTGTGGTAGTTTTGTTTAGAGTTGAGTCAGCCTGTGACTAGAGGTTGTAGGGATTGTCCTTGTATCCGTGTTATTGTCTCCTAGCACGGGGGGTGGGCCTTTGGGTACCACTTGGTTGGGAGGAATGTGTGCCCTATGCCGTTGGGTCCCCTTTTGATTTGCAGATTGCATTGCGAAGTTTTTCAGTGGAGAGCTCGTAGTGGTTTCATTCTTTAGATTAGGATTTCTCTTTACTTCAGTTTAGCTCTTGTAATTATTATTCCCCTCGTTTGTTTTTGAGGTGGAATCTTGTAATTGTAATAGTTAGGTTTGATCTACCTCATTCTGGGAATGAGTATTACAATCCACTTTTAAGTTAATGTAAACTGGAACTTATTATATGTTATCCTAGTGTTAGAATCTTTAGTGCTTTATAAGTATGTGAAATTAAATGTATGGTTAATATTTTAATAAATGCTTTGTGTTCTAGTAGTGTGTATGTTTGGTAATTAATGTAATCTTGTCACGTTACCTTAGAGGTTGTTGCAAAGTATTGTGCATCTCCTTGATATTAATGCACTTTTAAGAAGAAAAAAATTGTACGCTTCCGCGTTGAGTTGCAACTTCCTTTAGGGTCCCGTGGTGGGGCATTACATGTATTATTTGATTGCTATTTATAGAGCAACATACTATTTGTATGATGTGATGTATCTTATCTGATTCTTTATTTGACATGCTTTAATTGGTGTAAAACTGCTTGTTGCTATAACGTGTTTATTGTACATGAGATATTTGAGTTTTTTGGAACTGTCAATTTATGATGGGTGTATTGGTGAAGGGGACGGGATCACATCACTCATTTGCGAGCGCCCTGTGATTTTGTGATTTCCTCTTCATGGTGTGTATTTTATGTTGCTTATATATAGATGATCTTTGTTACCCCATTTACAGGTTTGCAAGTACATGACATTGACTCCACCTAGTTTCACAGGTTTGAGTGTGTCGACCCAATGGTTAAGTTGAATGGGAGATAGTATCTAGGTAACATGTGTCAGGTCTACACCCTAGCCACAGTGTGTCATTAGTCGTTGTGTCTTCATTTGCTTTGTTTATTATTATTTAATTCTAGAGGATTCTTGTTATCAAAATAAATGTTAAAATTATGCATTAAATAATGTTGGTATTTATTTAATTAATTTTAAACATTTTCGATAGAAGCTTTTTATTTAAATTAATTAATTAAATTTAATCCAAGGGGTTAAATTTATTTATTAAATAATTAAAATTGATGAATTAATTGTTTATTTTGGAAGTTGAGAAAGAGAATTAAATTTATGTTGGAATTAAATTTGAATTAAAAATTATTAAATTATATTGTAAAATTAAATGTGGTTGTTAAAAGATATTTGTTAATTGTTAGCATGTGTGAGTTAACTAATTAAGTTTTTAAAAATTTATTCATAGAGAAAATTTGGGATTTTGGTTAAAGAAGAGGAAAGCTTCTTCATGGGAAGGAAGAGGATTTTTGGGGAGGAATGAAAATTTGAAAAACACAGAAGATTGTAGAGGTTTTTGCTGTAGGAAATTTAAGGGAATTATTTTGGTATAGTTGTTGTGAAATTGCATACATACTTTGTTCTAGAAAATTGTGTTTGTTGGGAAAAAGCTATGAAAGCTTTGGAAGAGGCTCAACATCAAAACTTCAACACTTCATAAGCTTCTTGAAACAGGTTCCTTTCTTGTGTATTTAAATTGTTTAAAATTTGTATTGGAATTGTATTGCTATAGAAAATTGTTGTGCTAAATCTATAAAGGAAAATTTAATCTGTTTTAGAAAAGAGGAAATTTAAAGCTTCTGTGATTGTCATGAAGAAACTTAGGAAATATTATTTACAATAAAAACCAAAGAATACCATTTGTGTTATTTGAGGAATTATTAGATTTAAACTGTGAAATGAATCTAGAGGAAAACAAGTTTAGATTTAGAGAAAAAATTTAGTGTTTAAATTTGTGTAGAAATTGTTAAAAAACTTATGTAGGGAAAAGAATTGTGAAACCTCTGTATTTATAAATTTTGTCATTGAAAAACCCAGAGGAAATGTAGAAATTTATTAAAAGCTCTTGGAAGAAATTAGAATATTCCTATAGTGTGTCTTTTCTTTTCTCTGTGTTTGGATTTGAGAAAGCTATTTGGAAAATTCATTGTAGAATCCCTTGTGAAATTTGGGTATTTTCTAGAAATTTTGTAATTTCACCTATAGGTGAATGTTTTGGAAGAACTTCTCCAATTTACCTATTAAGTTGAAATTATTTTTTTAAATATACATATTATATATACATACATATATATATATATATATATTGTTGCATATATATATACATATGTATATACATATAATATATATACATATCATTTTGTGAATTTTATTTCAGCTTTGAAAATCATTGTTTGTACAACGATTTCATATTGAGAAAATCGCAGGTTAAAGTTTTCTAGGGATGAGTTCGTTTATTTTTATGTTTTATTTGTAATGCCTTTGGGTGGGAGGCATCGTTGCCATTGGCAATGGCCTCCACACAGTGTGGAGGGAGCGCTGCCCATCACCATTCATAACTGATCCCATATGTTTGGGCTTCGGCTATGCTTTGCACAACCGCCCCCAAACACAAGGGATTTTCCTTATTTTTAAAAAGAAACAGTGTATGAAACAATCCGCAGGTGGATTAAATTCATCTACCCACCTTATTAATGAACTTCAATTTTTTTAATGGATTTCGATATGGTTTATTCATTTAATATTATATATATATACATTGAGTATATATGTGTATATATATATGTATATATAATGTGTATATATATTATAAATATGTTAATATGTTTGGTTTATAGAGAATCAATTATATATATATATATATATATATATTTAATGAATACATATCATAAATATATATATATATATATACATAATTATATATAGAAATATAATTAGGTATGTATAAATTATGAATATATATTTGAAATGGTTTTTATTTTAAAGGATCCTGTTTTTATGTTTAGTTGGAAAATTGAAGAAATTAATTGTAGATGGAATTATGTTGCTTTTAGAAGTAATTTAAAGATTTGATTTTACTATTGAGGCAATTATTTGTTTTAATCAATTACTTTTTTAAGGCTATTATTTTCTTTCCTATGAAGTGAATTTAAAAGGGAAATGGATTTAGTATATCCAAAAATAGTTATTTCTTCATAATTTCCTTCTATGTTTATTTCTCTATAATTCATAAAGGTAAATGGGTTTTAAATTATTTAAAGTCTTCTAGTAGTAAAAAAGGGAAAGGGGTTGTATGTTTATTAAGTCAACTCAATCCTTGAGCCTTTGATTAGTGTTTTAGTGTTGGTTATTGTAACCTAGTTATCATGAATGGGGAAGTGTTACCCTTCTATCTTGTTTAGGGTGGATGTTATTTTGGACTAGCACTAGGTTGCCTTGGCTGTGGAAATTGTTCCACTGGTTGTCATAGGGGAGTGTCTTGCAACAAATTCCAACACACAAAGAGGTCTTAGGATAACTCATTGTAGGTTGGTAATCCAGATATAATATAATTAACTTGTTAGGGGGATTGGGTAGCTTCAACACTTAATCTAGACTAATAAGCCTCGCTCATGGACCCTTGTGCTAATAAAGGCTTGGGATGAGATGAGAAGGCCTGAAATGGCATGATCGATATCTTGTCTTCATGAAAGATATTTGATTCCACTTTGGACTACATGTGGGGCCGAAAGTCGTTAGAGGTTTCCAGGATATCCCAAGATGGGGGCCGAGGCCTAGGAAGACTCACCAGTATATCCCTTGTAGAATTGTGATGACACTCCTCATAGGTCAACTATGTTGTGTGTGTTGTGATTCGAAAATGGTTTGAACTAGAAGCATTGTAACCTTTGATTCGGTTGGTGTAATGGATGGTTGAGTCAGTACGTTTATGTCAGCCCATGATTAGAGGTTGTGGATTTTTCCATGTTATGTTGTTACTATCTCCTAGCATGGGGGGTGGGCCTTCGAGTACCACTAGGTTGGGTGGAACATGCACCATATACCGTTGGGTCCCCCTTTGATCTTCTATACTTGGTGGCTATATATCCAGTTGGAGAGCTTGTAGTTCCTGTTTTAATTCAAGCAATGTATTTATTTCAATTTGAATCATGTTATTTTACCCCTCATTTGTATATGAGGTGGATTTATGTATATTGTAACACATGTGTATTAATTCCTCAGTCTAGGAATGAGTGATGTAACTTTTTCATTAAGTTAATGAATATGGAGTTTGGTTGTATATCTCTTTATGTTATGTTGTATCTTTATCTTGTTTAAATACTCAATTCATATTGTAATTAAATGCTATGGTTGTATATTGATTTATGCATGGGTTTTGGTAATCTCGGTTGTGTAGCCTTAGAGGTTGTTGTCAATTATAGGTGAACATGTATGTTAAATTCACTTAAATAAAAAAAAAATAGTATGCTTAAGTAGTGAATTGCAACTTCCTTTAGGGTGACATGGTGGGGCATTACACCTATGAGGGTAGAACCCACCAAAAATGTGTAACCCCTCTAAAGGGAATGACTCCTATGGTGGTCATGACCTAGTGACAAGTTCATATCCCTTGTCCACTAGGTCCTAACTACTTCTTGGAGGTTACCACATTCATTATAAATAAACAAAATCATTTGGCTTTTCCATTTTTCTCTCATGGTTGAAATCTATCATGTTCTATATATTTATCTCCTTTCTTACAAAAATAGCCATGAATCTTTCATGTCTTTATTAAATTACTATTATTCTCTGATATAAATGAGAAAAATTTATTGATTTCCAATTAACCTTTATGTGCTGAGGACACTGGATTCCCATGGCCACTTTTAAATGCTAGAAACCTTGCATGCAGACATAAATAAAATTGGAGAATGAATTAAAAAAATTAGGGATTGTTGAGAAAGGAATAAAATATTTGATTAGGGTTTATGATTTCTTCTAAAATGCCATCAATAATTACCACTCTCATATGCTCCCAAAACATGACCAGTTGTTCAAATATCCACCTTAAACCCTCCTCCATAGTCTCCCTTGCCTTATTTTTTTTAAAGTGATTAATTTCAAACTCAAATATTCTCATCTTCCATTTCTTCACGTAACTCCATTAAAAATAGACCATTATATTCCTTATATTGACCCTTGCAACATTGCTACTACACTTTCAAGGGCAAGAATATTCAAGAGTTATTTTTCCCTCCAATAGTTAATTAATAATCAATATCATTTCAACCAGATAAGGATCATTAATTGAGTTCAAATTTGATCCTTGAAATAATATCTTACATAAAATAATGAAAGAGTTGTAATAAGATCTCAAATTTGTGATCCAATATTTTTTAACATAAATAGTATTTTTATCGTGCTTATAATATATAAAAATATATAATTTAATTGGCTAAATTAGTCCAATCAATTTTATAAAATTTAACATAAAAATAATTTAATTTAATTGGTTAAATAAGTCTAGTCAATTTTATAAAATTTAACATAAAAATAATTTAATTTAATTGGTTAAATATGCCCAATCAATCTTCTAGTTGACCGTGGTCTTCATTTGAGGCTTAATCAAGACAATGTGAGTTCTTCTCATCAGCCTTGTCTTGGAGGTATTTCAAAATTAAATTTTATGCCACCAGTCATAGATAATGTGCAAGACTTTCAGGAGCAACAAGGAGAAATTGAAGTGAATTTTGATGGTATGGAGGAATAATATAATCACCCTTGGGTATAATGGTATGTAAGGGTATGTATAGTATATACAACAGTATGTAAGAGTTTAGAATTTTGCAATATGTAAGGGTTTAGCTTTTTGCAGGATTATCCACTTTGAATTTCAATTTTAAAGGGCAATTTATAGGCTTCTAGGCCAAGTGGGTAAATAGGTTTTTGCACATAATACAACATGCAATATCTAGCTGTTAGGAGTTTTTATGCAAGATAGTATTTTGCATCATCAGACTGATAAGAGCCCCAAGACTGATATTTTGTAATTACTTAATTCTATATATATTCCTTTTGTTTAATTTTTTTTTAATATATATTTAATCATTTAAACTAAACTATTTTTATGTTAGATTTTATAAAAATGATTGGAATTGTTTAACTAATTAAATTAAATTATTTTTATGTTAAATTTTAATATTCAACAAAAAATATCTTGTAATAGAAGTATTATTTATACTAAAAAAATATTGGATCACAAATTTTGATCTTAATGCAATTTTTTATTTTATTTTATGTAAATAACTTATATAAATATTATTTCAAGGATCAAATTTGAGCTCTATTAATGATCCTTGTCTAGTTGAAATGGCATTGATAATTAATTAATTATTGGAGGGTAAAACAACTCTTGAATATTCTTGCCCACCAAAGTGTAGTATTAATGTTGAAAGGATCAATATGGGGAATACCAATGGTCTATTTCTAATAGAGTCACATCAGGAAATGGGAGGTGGAAAAATTTGATTTGAAATTGATCACTTTAAGAAAATGAAGGTAAGGGAGATTATGGAGGAGGGTTTCAAGGGGAATATTTCAAGAATTGGTCATGTTTTGGGGGCATATGAGAGGGTTAATTGTTGGTGGGTTCTTATGAGAAGAAAGCATAAAACCCAATCAAATATTTAATCCTTAAATTTTCTTACTTTATTCTCAAATTTTATTTGTCTACATGTAAGGTTTCTAGAATTGAAATTTTTAATATGTAAAGGCTGATTGGTACTCAATAATTTTTTTTCATTTATATAAGAGAATAATAGTGACTTAATAAAGAAAAGTGATACATTCATGGTTGCTTTTGTAAGTAAAGAGATAAATATAGAGAACATGATAGATTTTGACCATGGTAGAGAAAAATAGAGAAGCCAAATGATTTTTTCGATGAAATGTGGTGAGCTCCAAGAAGTAGTGTTGGATTAATTAGGACATCACTTGATAATTAGTTAATCATTACTTAATTATTAAGTCTTTTATTTATTTATTCACTTAAGCTAGACTTAGGAGTGTTTTTTTATTATTAGATTAGGTTAAATATAGGTCAAGTTGTCTCATTGCATGAGATTAAGACACCTGTCACAATCTAATAAAATCCTCATCTAGGGTTTTCCTTTTTATGCTTTTATAAGCATTCATCCATGTAATAAATTCCATTTAACTCAATTGTAATCACAAGTTAATCTCAATATTAGATGCATGTGTGATAATTGTGTGGATTCAATCATTTCTCTCATGGTTGTATAGAAAATCAGTTGCTTTGGTCTCTCATATAGGATATGAATTTTAGTTACACGTGTTTTTTGGGAGCTATGGGGTTCACTATCAACTCCATCATGGTATCAAAGCACCAAATCTATTATTTCTTGTTCAAATTTTGAGATTTGGCCTTGAGAAAAAAATTGGCTCATCCTAGGGTGAAATGGGCATCACCATTGAGTCTAGAATGGCCAAAAACCCTAAGATAATATGTTGTTTCATCAAATGTGTAGTTGCAATAAAACAATTTTTTTGAGGGGGCTTGAGATTCTTGTATTGAAATGCATACAATCGTACAATTGTACAAATCCATATGGTTCACATGCCACCTATCTGCTCAAAATAATGAGTAGGTATTTCTAGTTTTATTTTGGTTTGACAAAGTTCAAAAAAATCAAATAAAAAAAATTGTAAAAAAAAAGGGGCTTTCATTGATAAATCATATGCATTTATTACATGTATGCAATGTAATGTGTTGGGTACTCTCTTTTTGTGGAGGAGAAGCCAAGCCCCTTGACAACTATTATGGTTTGGTAGTTACTTGGCACTTAGAAAGGATTTTTTTGCATGAGATAACTTCATTTGATCTACTTTACATGCATTGAGGATATTAGTATATGATGTTATCATTTAAGGAAGTATCATGTGTTTTTATGTTCGTCCTTCTATGGTCATCCTAGCAAAGGATAACTATGAGTCTTGGTGAAATTTCATCTTAACACATCTCAGGTGGCTTGATATTTTTCCTTATCTTTATGGACTCATACCTACACTAGACACATTAGGGATTTATTTAGCATAGGATATTAACAATGATCATGTTTAGGGGTTATATGTTCTAGTGTTGATCTTGAAACTATATGTGTTGTATCAGACATTGATTTTACCCACACTTTAGACTCACCTTTGGGAGATCCATTGAGACCCTCGTATCTCTTCATACCCAGAGTATCCTACTGTATATTCTCATTCCTATTTTAGATACAAATTTCATACCCTTTGATGATGTTACTTTACAAGATCTTGAGTATATCACAAGTATTGCATGTTTTTATGGTTCAACAACTTGTCTTCATGTTCCAACTCCTCAAATCGAGACTTCATCATCGGATCTTATGGTTTTATTGATCAACTTGGCATCACCACATGATGCAAGAGCATCTAGGTGTACCTGACAATATTGGATCCCCAAAAATATTTGTTTTTAGTATTTTATTTTCGTGTGTGATTTCTTGTTGTAGGTAGCTTTTCGACACTTGGTTTGGGCACTTTCGGGGTATAGAAAATTTAATTTGTTAAATTGCTTGGGTATTTGAATGTTTAAATATTATCTTTGAGTGAAAAATGGATCCAAATTTTTGTAACCATTATTTTATTTATTGGATCAAAATTTGTACTTTGGTGAATTATTAGCTACACATTTAATGTACTTGAAAGCCAAAAGGTGGTAAATTTGTAAACCTAACGCCCAAGTTGGGGAATTTGAATTTTGGAATATTTAAAAATGTCCTAAAAGAGAATCTTGAGGCCCATGTGCAACAAGGATCCAATTAGAGTGCTAGGTTTATGATGAGAGGTTACAAGTGGAGTTATGAGCAATAATTTCAATAAGAGATGAAATTCAATGACATTTTTCTCAATTTTGGCATGCAAGAGGATCCCAATGCCTCATTTGGGAAGGCATGGGAAATATTTTATTGTTTTTATTACTAAGATAAATCCAATGCCTAGGAGCCGAGTGAATAAATTTTGGTGAAGGAGCACTTGCAATGGTGAAGATGTAGGAAAAGGTTGTGGAGGAAGATACTAGTAGCAAGTTGAATGTTGCAAGGATTTTAGAGGTGATTTTGTAGGTGTCTGAGGCTGATCTAATTTGGTTTTATTTTTGTGTTGCAAAGAAAATAATTTTTGTAATGGATTTTTTAATTCAAATGGAGATTTAATTTGCATGTGTTTTTTTCGAAGAAAAATTATTAAAATTTGAATGTGTTCCATTAGATTTTTAATTAAATATGTGATTGCAAAATTGTGGGATGAGAATGCATGTTGTGTTATGGCTTCCTAGATGGGATGTCTTAAAATTCCCCCCATCTTTGTACTACATCACCACATATTTGGCCCCTATTGGTTTAGTGCAATAGGACATTCATCTTCTTCCAAAAATAGCTACTTGGGATTCATATCTTGTAGACATATCATCCTTGTTTGTAAAGTCATTTATTGCAGATTTGGAGGATTAATTTGAGGAAATTCATCTCCTCTTTTCGACATCCACAACATAATTGTTGAACCACCATATTCATCACCTTTGTATTTGTCCTACATCAGTATTCACTGATTTCTAGATTGTCATTATCTCTTTTTGACATGCGAACACTTGAGCACTTTTTAGAGGCATTCATCATTTAGATTTGGATTGTTGATTCACCCATCCTTTTTGATTTTCTTATCCAATCACTAGTGGATCTATTTTTTCCTAAGGGGAGAAATTTTATTTACAACCTAAGTGGATCATATTCTATCTTTAAGTGTTCATCATTGGTACAAGAGACCCATCATTGATACAAGAGATACTTCTCTATGGGTGGATTCATATCCTCATTTTATCTCTCCTATTAGGGGAACATCTATTGTACTTATGTGAAAAATTAAATCCTTGGGGGCTCACATTAAGTCCTTTGTCTATCCTTCTTTCAATAGTGCAATTATTTCATTTTTATTTCTTTTGGAGAGGAGTTTTTCCCATGTGGTTTTCTCTTTTTTTTGGTTATATGAGAGACTTAATTTTTTTGTACATGTGTACATCATTAGGAGTTGTATCTAGGAACCATCCATGCATCCATCATTACATTATTCATCAAGTCTTTTTAATTTATTCCTAATTTGATCTTAAGGGGGGTGTTGGAGTAATTAGGAGATCACTTGATAATTAATTAATTGTTAAGTCCCTTATTACTTTATTCACTTAATCTAAACTTAGGATTGTTGTTTTTATTAGTATATTGGATAAGTATAGGTCAATTTATCTCATTGTATTAGATTAAGACACTCGTCACAATCTAGTAAAATCCTCATCTAGGGTTTTCCTTTTTATACTTTTATAAAAAATCATCTATGCAATCAATTTCATTCAATTCAATTACAATTATAGGTTAATCTAAATATTAGATGTGTGTGTAATACTTATGTGAATTCAATCATTTCTCTCTTGGTTGCATAGAAAATTAGTTGATTTGGTCTCTCATATGTGATAGGTGTTTTAGTTATAGGGGATTCCTAGGAGCTATGGGTTCACTATCAACTCCAACAAATAGTTGGGCCCTATTGGAAAAGGAACATGACCTTGTCACTAGATCATGACCACCATATGAGCCATTCAATTTAGAAGGGATACACATCTATGGTGGGTGTTATCATCATATGGGTCATGGTCCATTTTTTTATTTTATTCATTTATATTGGTAATAAATTTCAAACTTATACCTTATATACTTTTTCTTGCGATAGGTTTGTGATTTTGGACTTATGCTGTAGCTACATACATAGTTCTAGATGCTAGTATTTTTATAGGTATTTTGGTTTTTGGATCATTCAAAATAGCTTATTATTTTAATTTGGAGCATTAGATTAAAAAATGTAATGTTGAATAATTTTTAAGTTAGTCGTGTTCAATTTAGAGCTATAACTTATGAACATAATTTTTTTGTGTGTTTTCATTCAAAATTTTTGAACAAGATGCAAAATATTATTGACATTTAATAAATAATAATGCCCATTTTAGAATTGTTTCATTTCAAGAAATATTTATAATAAAACCCTTAACAATACAAAGGATGCATTCATTTGTCTAATGTCTTCCCTAATAACAACTATTTAATTTTTATAATTGTTTGTAAGATTATGTGAGTTTTTTAAGGTTCGTAATATAATAAACAAAATCATTATTTTTATTTTTTTTCAATTATAGGGAGTAAATTTTGATGCACAAACTTGTAATTCTCTTCCTTGATAATATATATTTTGCCTTTATAATTATTTAAAAATAATATTTTGAGTTTTATAGGGATCATAATACAATATGCATAAAAAAACTATTAGCAACATTGTTTAATTGTTATAATTTCTTTTAAGATTATGTGAAATTTATAGGCTCATAATTTAACAAAAAAACTAAATTTTAATTTGTTCCAATGTGACTTGGATTAAATTTCCTAATAACATATTTTTTACCTTTATAATTCTTTAAAAGTAATATTCTATGATTTTTATTGGATTCATAATAAAATATACATAAACTAACTGTTAACAACACTTATTATTAACTCTACTTTTAAGCATGTTGGATTGATAGGGACTACTTACTACATGGAACATGTTTAAATATGTGTAATGTTGAATTTTGTTTACTATCCCTCTTCTTATGCTTTGTTGGGTGTAATTAAAAATTAAAAATAAATTTACATGTTTTAATTTTTAATTATTAGAATATTTTTTAATTAAGATATAATTGTATTAATGTAGAAAGAATAAAATATAATAACACACCATATCATATTGTACAAAAAGTAGTGATACTTACAAAATATCATATATATCTAAAAAATAGGCATAATAAGACAATTACCATTGACAATACTCTAACATGCTTAAGAAAGCACTAAAAATCTATTATAATCTCTTAGAAGATATTTATTCATTTGAAACTTTATTATTTTTTTATTAGGGAAATTAATATATATAATTGATTGGACTTATTTAAAGATTTAAATTAAAAAAAAAAAAATTAAAAAGAATCATAGTCAACAAAAAATATATTGTAATATTTATACTTTTATAAATGATAAAAATACTATTTATGTTAAAAAATATTGGATCACAAATTGAGACCTTATTACAATTTTTTTATTATTCTATGTAAATATCTTATATAAATTTTACTTCAAGGATAAAATTTCAACTCTATTAATAATCCATATATCTAGTTGAAATGACATTAATAAATGATTAGTTGTTGGTGGAAAAAATAACTAGTGAATATTCTTACCCTCCAAAGTGTTGGTTGAAAGAATACTAATGGTTTGTTTTTAATGGATTCACAAAAGGAAATGGGAAGTGAGAGCATGAGGGTTTGAGATTTATCAATTTCAAAAAAATGAAGATAGCGGAGACTATGGAGGAGGGTTGCTTAAGGAATATTTTTGAAGAATTAGATCATGCTTTGGGAGAATATAAGAGGGTTAGTTTTCTGATGGAGTCTTGTGAGAGGTAGAAATAAACTATAATCAAATATTTTATTATTTTTCTCAATAATCCCTAAGTTGTCTTTATTAATTATTTACTTTAATTTATGTTTGCATACAAGGTTTCTAGCATGGAGGTAGCCACATGCATTCAATAATGTCTTCAACATGTAATGGGTCATTGTTATACAATAATGTTTTCTCATTTATTTCAAAGAATAATGACCTAATAAAGAAAAATGATATGCTTAAGGATATTTTTGTAATAAAAGAGATAAATATGGATAACATGCTAGATTTCAACCATTGTGGAGAAAAATAGTGAAGAAAAGTGATTTTTTATAAAATTTAGTGAAATGTGGTGAGATCCAAGAAGTAGTCGGGCCTTTGTGGACAAGGGTTGTGACCTTGTGGCTAGGTTGTGACTATCATAGGATCCATTACCTATAGATGGATTACAAATTTATGGTGGGTGCAACATGTAGTGTCAAATTTTTTTGAAAGAATTTGCTATGAAGGTAGCCACCCAAGATCTAGAGCCCTAATGGAAGCACACACATAAGAGAGATAGAGACAATATGACAAGAATAGACTGTATTCTGCCAATAATGAAAATAGAATCAATGTATGTATCAATTTATAAATGTAGTAGAGACCCCTTGGTTATATAGCCAAGGTGAGAACATAGGAGGGGATAAGATTATGACAAGTGTCGTAATCTTATGACATGAGACAAGTGTGAAAAGCTATCACTCCACCTAAATTGGGAAAGTGATAATGTGATAATCACCACAAAAGGTGGAGAGGAATCACATGATGTGTCCACGAAAGGTGGAAATGATAAAGTGATAACATGATAAGTCCACAAAAAGTGGAAATGCTCCAACAACTCCTATGTGGTTCCTAAGTAAACTTAACTAAGGTGTAATGATGACCTAGGACAAGGTACAACACAATTAATTACACCAACACCCCCCCTTAAGTGTAACTTAGGGAGAATGTACACAAATGAAAACAATGCAAGATGGGTCCCGAAAATTGGGCCATGTTAGGTGCCCATGTACAAATACAATGCAATCTCTCATAAAGTGAAGAAAAGGAGAAAACCACATGGGAAAAAACTACCCCCCAAAAGAGAGATGAAAAACAAGAGAAAATGCTCTCAAATGTATGAGAAGGAAAAAACCCTAGAAGAGGAAAAAGTCCCCCCCCCCATAGGAGAGAATGAAGAAGTCAAGTGACCCCCTTAGATGAAACATCTCGCACCCCCAAGAGAGCTCTCAAATGATGATAGGTACTCTTAGTGAAGGGTTTGGTGAAGATATTTGCAACCTATTGTGTTGTAGGACAATACTGCAAATCAATGACCTACTTCTGTATCAGCTCCCAAATGTAGTGTATATGAATCTCGATGTGTTTGGTCCTCTGATGGTGAACCAGATTCTTCAAGATTTGGATGGAAATCTGATTATCACAATGAATTATTGGAGGACGTGGAATAGTGAAGCCAAACTCAGTGAGAATATTCTGAAGCCAAATAGCCTCAGTAGCGACATTAACAACCCCTCGATACTCAACCTCAGTCAAAGAAAGAGCAATAGAATGCTGCTTCTTACTCTGCCAACAAATGGGGCTAGAACCAAGATGAAAGTTGTATCCAAAAGTGAACTTACAATCATCAATATCGCCAGCCCAATTAGAATCTATATATCCCACCAAGGTAAGTCCTATACCTGCTGCATAATGAATCCCATGATGATGTGTACCCTGTATGTAATGCAAGATGCATTTGGTTGCTTTCCAATGAAGCTCATGTGGTTCCTGCATAAAGCGTGAAACCATGCCAACTGCAAAGGATATATCAAGGCGTGTGTGAGTCAAGTAGATGAGACTCCCAACAAGCTGACAATATAAATTGGAATCAACAAGTGGATTAGAACACTTAGCCTCAAGCATGAATCCTAAAAGAAAGGGAGTCGGGGTAGGCTTACAATCAACCATGTGAAATCAAGCTAAAAGATCAAGAGCATACTTGGGCTGAGATAGAGATATCCCAAAAGTTGACAGTGTGATCTCAATCCTAAGAAAATAGTGCAAAAGGCCCAAGTTAGCCATAGAAAATCTATCCTGCAAAGCAGATTTGACACTTCCAATGATGGATGAGGTACTCCCTGTAATGATCAAGTCATCAACATAGAGCACAAGTAGAAAATGAGATTCACCTTGTCGAAAAATGTAGATATTCGGGTCAGAATGACACCTGGTGAAGTCTGGTGAGAGAAGAAAGGAATCCATCTTGGCATACCAAGCCCTAGGGGCCTGTTTGGGGCCATAGAGAGACTTCCTCAATCTGCAAACCAAAGAAGAATCCTAATGAATCCCTGCAACTGATCCATGTAAATCTCCTCATGAAGATCCTCGTGAAGAAATACACTCTTCACATCCATATGATGTACAACCCAACCATGAGCTGCAACAATAGCAAGTGTCAAGCGAATGGAGTTCATCTTAACAATGGGTGCAAAGGTCTCTATGTAATCAACACCTGGAACCTGTGAGAAACCTTTTTCCACAAGCCAAGCCTTGTATTTATCCACACTTCCATTCGTTGCATACTTGGTCCGATAGATCCACTTGCATCGAACCATCTTTCTCCCCTTGGGGAGTGGAACTAAATCCCATGTGTTATTCCTCATCAAGGAACTATACTCTTCCTCCATTGTTGAATCCCACTCTGGAAATATTGATGCTTCCTTGAAGGACCGTGGATCAAAAGCAGTAGCAATAAAAGCATGTGGAAAATCTTGATGTTGTGACTGAGTCCTTTGAGTATTTGAAGGATCCCCAACAAGAGAACCTGCTGACTCAAGAGTCTGTCGAGCCCAATGAGGTCTAGTAGGGGATGAAGGATGAGGTTCCTCAACTGCAAGTGGACCCTACCAAGGTGTGATCCTGCGAGTTGGAGTTGAGGGAGAATCATTATCTGAGTCACTATCATCACTTTCCACTATGGAGGAACGAAGAGGAGGATTAGAGGCTAAGCTAGGAGAGCTTTCCTCAAAGTGAACACTCCTCTCAATGAATAACTTGTGTCTCTGGATCCAAAATTCTATATGCCTTAACACCTTTAGGATATCCAACAAAGATGCAAGGCCTACATTGAGGTTCCAATGCCTTGCATTTCTCTGGAGGTATGCGTGCCCAAGCTAGACAACCAAAAACTCTGAAGTGTCTCACAATCAGTTTTCTACCAAACCAAGCCTCAAAAGGAGTCACACCCTTCAAAGCCTTATGGGAACCTGATTTTGGATGTGAGTGGAACAACTGATAGCTTCTGCCCAAAATTGAGGACCAAGAGAATGAGCATGAATCATGCAACTAGCCATCTCCTTAAGGGTTCTATTCTTCCTTTCAAAAACACCATTCTACTGCGGAGTGTATGCAACTAAATTTTGAAGATCAATCCCCTCAAGAGTACAAAATTCCTCAAGTCTATTGTTCACATATTTCCTTCCATTGTCTGTGTGGAGAATCTTGACTTGCTTCCATAATTGCTTCTCAACATGAGCCTTGAAGGCTATAAATATGTCAAACACTTCACTCTTGTGAACAAGAAAATAGACCCATGTGAAGTGGGAGTAGTCATCAATGAAGGCGAGGACATAACGGGCCTTGTTGAATGATGGCATTGGAAATGGATCTGCTACATCACTGTGAACCAGTTGAAGAACTTCCAAGGCTCTCCAAGACTTCCCTTTGTTAAACTTATCATCTAGATGCTTACCCAAGGAACAACTTGAACAAACACCTTATGAAAATCTAATTTGAGGGAGTCCTATAACCATATCCTTTGAGCTAAGCTACTAAAGATAGGAGTAATTGTGATGTCCAAACCACTCATGCCATATCTTACTGTTTGAATTTGAATGAGTGAGCAAAGCTATAGAAGGAGACTTGGGAATAAAGTGGGAGAGTGAGTAAAGCCATGTGTTGTGATTGGCTTGTCCCACTGTAACCAAGGCATCATCCTTAAGTTCTTTGACAACAACTAAATCTGGTAGAAACTCAACTTTCTTGCCATCTCCAAAGTGAGTGATTTGGTAGATTGAAAGAAGATTGGTGCTTAAGTTAGGAACATAGAGAAAATCCTCAAATGTTCCATCATCCATGACAACCGAACCTTTTCCTTCAACATCCACTTGAGTGTCATCACCTATGAAGATGTGAGGTACCTTAGATGGCTCTAAAGAAGAAAATTGCTCCCTTGTAGAACCCATGTGATGAGTGGCACCCGAGTCAAGTATCCATTGATGTGAAGAACCTGAAGTAGCCATAAAAGTTTTCCCTTTTCCTTTTGACTGTGAGGAAGTGGAAGGAGATGAATCCTTCTTCTTGTAGGCGGAAGGAAAATTGATGTTGTTTTCTTGATGATGTTAGTCAACTCATCAATTTTCTTAGTATGGCAATGATGCTCATCATGGCCAAATCTCTTGCAATATGAACAAGTTGGTCCCTCCTTCTTTCTTGAATTTCCCTTCTTAGGAGAAGGTGAAGAATTTCCTTGTGGAGAGGATGATTGTGCTTTATCTTGTTGTGTCTTTGGCTTAAACTGATTCTGCTTCTTGTTGGAACCCTTTCCTTGAGTCCCTTGATTCCCTTGATTTGCCACCAAATATTTGGACTTTGAATACTTGAGAATCCCCATGCTTATCAGTTATTCTTTCTCTAACATCAAATTTTTTGTGAATGCATCAAATTATGGAAGAGTGAAAGAACTACTCACTGTTAAGCGATGGGTTTGGAAGCTAGAAACAAATGTTGCATATTTTGATGGAAGCTTTCCCAACAAATTGTAGACCAATTGTGTATCCTTTTTATCAATTCCACAATCCTTAATTTGTGCTCTTAATTCATTTTCCTTAGTGACATAGTCTTGGATTGTATCAAAATTCTTAGGATTTAACACTGTGAGATCATTGTCAAGCTGATAACCTCTAATCTCATCAACTTGGCCATACAATTGACCAAACTTTTCCCAAGCTTCTTTAATTGTTTTACACTTTTTAATTTGAAAGATTAGATATTTTGATACATATTTCCTCAATGTTCCAAGAGCCATAGTATTTTTAGTGAGCCAATCCAAATGAGCATTAGGATTAGTTTTAGGATCAGCTGGTGCAACAATAGTTTCATCAATATAATGAGTTAATCCTTTTTCCATCAACTTACTCCAAGCATCAATTTTACAAGAAGCATAGTTATGTGGAGTTAACAAAGGAAACTTAGGAGAACCCATAGCAGCAAAGATAACAAGAGAGAGAGAGAGGCACAATCACACAAGACACCCCGCCCCTCCCAAATTCACTCAATCAAAGAACCCCCCCTCCCCTCCCCCAAATGATGATTTGGCACTTTATACTTAGTGTGTTTACAATGGCCACTTGCAAGCCAAGAAAAGTGGGATTCTAATTTTTAATATTTTACAACAGCCTTAAGTAGGCAACAATAGACTCAAATGACTGATACAAAATACCAAAATGAGATCTTGTCTTTACAAATGCCAAAATAGGACAAAAATGACCAAGTGTTGAAAGTACAATTTCTTATCACAATCAATACAAAATGATAGTACCACTATGAAATTCAGGAAAAATCATGCACTTTCAAAAAAGACAAAACCTGAAAAGGAGTTTGTATGAGCCTGAACGGAGCCCTGAAAGTTGTAAAAATGGTGACAACTTAGCTATATCTATGAGAAACTGAATTTTTTGGAAAATCCGTGCATCAAAACCAAAAAACGATCACACCAGAATTGAGAGAAAAAAAATTAGCCCAAATAAAAAAACATTGCTCGAAAAAAGGAGTCAAAATGAGCAAGATATGAGCCTCTGAAAATGAACTGCAAAATTAAAAACTCAAATGGAAGGGGGGTCTAATTTTTCAAAAGAATGCTAATGTAGTGCTAACGTTAGAAAAGCGCTAGGTTAAATTTGATGGCCATTTGGCTGTCATGGTTATTGTCACCTTGTGCCAGAACATTCCCTTGAATAGAATATGCTCTTTATGACGGAATATATCATTCAATTGCCAGAATCTGCTGTCATGCCAAAATCTTTAGTTGTCATTGAGAAATGTCGCCGGTTTTTTTTTTTTCAGCCGGCTACCGAATTTTGACTAGCTGCCTACTGGTGAAGAGGGAGCTGCTGGTGGAGGCCATGTGGGTGGCGTGGGACCCCCACGGGTACTGCGTACCTTTATGGTACATTAGGTCTATGGCTGTGTAGGTCGTAGCCTGCTAAAAACTTTTGAAATTTTTTGTTTTTTTTGTTTTTTTGACTTTTTTTTTTCTCAAATCAAATATTTTCCAAATGATTTTTTTTGAAAAACAAACGAACTATTTTTTCATAAAAAAATTTCAATTTTTTATGAAAAATAAAATCGTACCGTCACTCTGCAATTATGACGATCCGTATGGTCGAGGAGGAGAATTTTTTCTAGATGGCTCCAAGCAAAGTTGTCTGATTTTGACGAATTGACAGTCAATCTTAAGGTTTTTTACCCTTTTGGATGCAATGGTAGTGTCCTTTTCAGCTAGAAATGCTCCGAAAATATGGCTACCTCTTGGATTTGGCAACCACCTTCAAACCCTTGTAGATTTGGCCTCCAATGTCTAACTGAGACAAAACAAAAGAAAAATCTGACTTTCTCAGACACACCAGACGCAATGGCGAGCTCAAATCTATTGCAAAAGCTCCCAAAATGCACCTGCAATACGATGCCAAAAATGGAACCCCCTAGAATCAAGTATTTCTATGAAAAAAATGCAAGATTGCACTCAAGATTCCCCCAAAATGGCAATCCAAAGGCACTACAATAGCTTTGATACCATGTAAGAATTGGCTATAAAGGTAGCCACCCAAGATCTAGAGCCCTAATGGAAGCACAAGCATAAGAGAGATAGAGACAATATGACAAGAATAGACTGTATTCTACCAATAATGCAAATATAATTAATGTATGTATCAATGTACAAATTTAGTAGAGACCCCTTGGTTATATAGCCAAGGTGAGAACATAGGAGGGCATAAGATTATGAAAAGTGTTGTAATCTTATGATATGAGACAACTATGAAAAGCTATCACTCCCCCTAAAGTGGGAAAGTGATAATGTGATCATCACCACAAAAGGTGCATCTACCACAAAAGGTGGAGAGGAATCACATGATGTGTCCACGAAAGGTGGAAATGATAAAGTGATAACATGATAAGTCCACAAAAAGTGGAAATGCTCCAACAAATCCTATGTGGTCCCTAAGTAAACTTAACTAAGATGTAATGATGACCTAGGACAAGGTACAACACAATTAATTACACCAACAACTTTCATTCTTAACAATTTCATATTATGTTTTGTCCCCCTTTATTTATTGGACCTAATTAAGCTCCTAATTTCCTAAAATTATGCATTCTTGCAGTGTAGAAAATTGTACATATTTACAATTTCACACTATTTTTGCATACCATTTATTAATTGGACTTAATTAAGCTTCTAATTACCTAAATTATACATTCTTGTGCTGCCAAAAAGTGTAGCCTTAAAAATTTTCACTCATTTGGGACCTTGCCTATGGACTTTTGGACCATAGCCTCTTTTTACCCCTTTCCAAGCCTTGTGCCAAAGTGTTGTAAGGTGTTGTAAAACATTTACACACTTTCCTAGGCTTGTCATCACTAAATCAACCCTTTCTTATGGCATAATGACCCCTTAATGCACGTATAGTCCTATCTTTAGTGTGTTTTGTGCGATAATCCTGACAAACAATAATAATCACACTTCAATCCCTAAAAACCAAAAAAAATTGCTCAGGTGGACTAGGTCACCATTGTTGGTGTTTTATTTTTCCAGCTAAGATTTGAAACTCTCTAAGAGGTAGCTAACCTCTATGTTTAAGAATTCTCAAAGTTAGTTGCCAACTGACAAGATTCAGTCAAAGACTGACATCTCCTACACTTTTGGCTCTGTAAGACCAAGGTGGGTCAACCTATACAATGCCCAAAACTTAAATGCAATCATATACTGACATTTCTTTTTATAGCAGATAATTCCCAATTCAATTAAACCACAAAGAGAACTAGCAACTTCAAACCTGGCTAAACTCTCAGTAGATCAATACTCACTCAACAATTGAGAGGCATAACACAAAATTAAACCTCAACCGAACAACGAGGATTTAAAATGATTTTGCATTTATAAAATATTTATGAGATGCATAAAACTAAATAATAGACCAGTGCCAATTCTGGGCAATGGAGTCAAACACATAAAATGAATTCATCAACAAATAGACTTCAACTAGTGGATTTAAATTGCTAATGCTTTGCATCAACTATTAGTGTCTTGCACCAATAATATCTCTCCTATTATCAATCAAATTTTCCTTATCAAATACCATATACACAACTGAAATCACAATCACCTGCTCAAAGCATTTTAACCATTTCTTTGAAATAGAACAATGAATAGACAAAACAATCTCATGAAATTTGAGATGACAAACTCAAAGATAATTTGTATTATTGAATTCATATGACTAAATGCGTACAAATATGGAGACAATTTGAAGATATTCATGAATGTGAAAACACCTTCATGATTTTATTTGCATAAACTGGTTGTATTTGCTCATGAAATCAGAAAATTGTAGCTTACAGACTCAAGAAATAACTTAGAATTTACAATTCTCCATCTACCCAGTGCCATACAAATTTTCAAAACCTCTTACAATGAGAGAAAAAGAGAAGATATAGAAAACAAATGCAGCCCTAAAACTAATCCATTGATGACATCTGGCAGCCTCTTTCCCATTAATCTACAAAATGGAAACCATCTATCCTCTCTCATCCAACAAACTTTTCCCTTCTAATCTGCTTCATTCACCTATGTGCAACAAAAAATTCACTTCATCATGAAGACCAATACCATTTTTACCAACAACTGAAAATTTATTTTCTTGTGAAAACTCTGTTTCTCTCCTTTATTATGCTAGAGATGCACTTTATGTTTTGCCTCCAGATATTAAAGTTTTGCAACTTTAATCTTTATGCTATGATTTCATTTTATTTCCTAGTACAATAAAGTATTTTTCATAGTGAATACTTGTTCACTTTATACAGTAATTTTCTGTGCACTTTTACATCTTACCAATCTTATTTCCAGCATTAAAATATTTCATTTAAATTGAAGACATTCTAAATACAATATTATTGGGCCACTTAAATCACTAACCCATGCCCCTTAATATTTTTCCCTTTTACCCTTACAACGAATATCTAATTCACTCCAAATAAAAAAAATATCACCCAAGGCCTTTGTTTTTCACCGCATAATTGAAATATTGGTGAATTTTCTAAATTTTCCATGTCTGCTAATCTCCATCACTGCCCAACAAAGCCTACCCATGCCATTTCACTTCTAATTCAAACATTTACGAGGGTAAATATTTTAATCTTTAAATATTTTTTCATGAAAAAGGCCTTCGGAAATTAAAATAAATGGTAACCTTCCTCATGCTCTGAAAACCTATGTTTGGGACCTACCACTTGCCACGTGGTTGAATCTCATGCACCTTGCACCATATTTTTTGGCGTCATCTTTTCCCTGTGAGGTTGGCCATCAATGGATGAGATTTGACTGCTCTTGCATCTTCACTTTGAGCCGTTGATCAACTCTCCACCCTAATTCCTCTACTTTGGTTCATCTGGTTCTCTCGACTTCTTCTCCTATCATGGCAACAAGTTTCCTTATTTTTGGATCACACCATTGTTCGAGCCTTTTCCAGTCTTCAATATTCATGTATTAATGGACGCCCCTCTACCAATTGCATTTGTTTAAAAGTTTCTAAGACCCTTCCAGTAGATTGATTTTTTGCATATCATGCAATGGCGGTGCTTTCTCCATCCTCGATGCTCTGATGGATGTCTATTTCCTTCTATGGTGTGGGCCTCTTCAACAAACCCTTTATATTAGTATTTATTGTGACACCTCATTCCCTTGCTTTGATGGATCTATATAACCTATTCCAAAACTTCCATCCAGCTCTTTCCATTGGCTGGTTGCGCCATCCATCAAACTATAGCAATAAACTTTTGTATTGGCCTCCTTCATCATTTGGTTCACTGCTCTTGCCAATATTTCTTAATGTGCTGCCCATACGAGACTCTTGTTTCTTCTCCCTCAAAGGCCGAACCAATGTAGGAAACTTACTCTCTAGATAAAGTAGAAAACTAATTCACCATCGTAGACAATGGCACCCTCCTTGATAGTAACCCATTTTTGGTTTTACGCTAGAATATCGCACCTTTGTCAAACACCAATGCAATACAAAAACACCTCCACAACCTAGTAGGGTGGAACCTTATACTTCATCTGGTGCGAGTTGGGGATATGGTGCTACAACCACCAATTGAATTTTCTCATAAGTTTCTTAATCATTTCAACAAGTCCATATTGTTCAGTCCAATATGCCAGGTGCCACATTGTTTGGAAGTTTCTCCCCTATGTAGTGTGTCACACGTTATTCAAACAACCTAGCAAGATTAAATAGTGTTGTGACTTTATCCCATAGTGCATCAAAATAATTCCCTCTATCTCCTTTAATTTTATTCATATCAGCCCCTGGACACTCTACTACACATCATCCATCTA
The DNA here is from genome assembly GCA_007115665.2 of Sequoiadendron giganteum. Lineage (NCBI taxonomy): Eukaryota > Viridiplantae > Streptophyta > Pinopsida > Cupressales > Cupressaceae > Sequoiadendron > Sequoiadendron giganteum. The sequence continues at coordinate 191,681,884 of CM021104.1, read as the reverse complement.
ACTCATTCTAGCCTATGACTATGGCTTGTCATCCTGTTCTTTTTATTGGATCAATCTCCTTTTCAGCTATCACTAAGGCCGCTCCACCCTCATTTGTATCAGACATATATATGAACTCATGTAGCCTTCAAAATAATAAGAAACAAGATCTCACCCTCATGAAATATCTTCTAGGATTTCATCAAACTCTAGAGGCCCAAAGGAACTCTCAAGATGTTCACCAATTAAGTCAGTTGGAGAGTCATCATTATCAATTTCTTGTTATCCTTATGTATATCAACTTTGAATTAAAAACTCAAAGTACTAATCAACTTAAATCCTTATAATGTCAACCGACAACTCGTTTCTTAGAGAAGCATGGTGTAAACCACCCTATGCCATTATTTGAAGTTGTGGCGATACTTAGATTTTGAATAGTAGAGACTAGAACACTTTTCAAGTGATTTTTCCTTCTTGGCTTAGATTTATTTTGAAGAGGGTTGTTGGCATCAACATTGAGCCAATCATCTATTTTCAGTTCTACATCACGAGGCATTCATTAATTTTTTGATGAATGCTCATTCTCCCCTTCCTTACTCATCTTATCTGGCTTCATGAATCTATGAAGAGTATCCTCAAACCTCAAAGTGTGAGCATTCACACTTCCAAGAAACCCAATTATTACCTTATAAGAAATTTTCCACTCAAGAATCATGTAGCTCTCCCTCCTTTAAATTCAATATTAAAGGGCCACAAGTATAGGTGATTAGCAACATGAAGATCACCATTTTTGTCATCAGAACTAGGGGCATTCTATTCCATGTATATCCAATCAAAACAACTTATTTGGAGTGGTTGCAATGTTGTAAACAGTTGCCATCTCATAACTGAGTGAGGCATGTTGGGTCCCCATGTGGGCTTGGCTAAAAAAAAATCATTATCAAACAAATTTTATGCTCAAGTTGATCTCGGGCATCTTCAGAGTGTTCTGGAAGTGAAATGATAAACTAGGTTGCCATTAAAATCCATTTTCTGGAACTTTTGAAAAATGGTGAAAAATAGCCAAGTTAGCTCTAGAATCGCCTTTGATAACCAATCAAACGACCTCCCGGAGTGATGAAAACTTGTAGGCACATAGTCATTTGACTCGAGAATGCAGTGCAAAAGATAATTCATAGAAAAGACTCCCAAGGTGAAATTTATTGATTTTGAAAGTTGCTCACTCAAAATCTCTGTAACAACCTATTCAAAGTCAATTAAAACCCATCTAATTGCCAATTTGAAAAAATAGGAAATCAACTCCTAGGAGACCACCATCAGAAACAAAAGTACATTTAGGTACCTTGAGCATGAGTGCGAAAGGAATTCTTTTGAATCATCACTGGTGAAAATATATTGATGGTTGAAGTTGGCCTCTCAGAAAGGTTTCAAGAAATGCAGATGCAAAACCAAACAAATTGCATTTGGTTTCGATTTGTTAAAATTAGCAAATCAACTCGTGAAGCTCCTAAAATTGACATGTGAGTTCATCTTGGCATGGAAAATGTAGAACGTCATTCACTTTGACTTGATAGTCACCTGGTTGCAAAATGCAAGCTCAAACGGGAGGCTACTTTGCAAAACTGAACATTTGCAAACAACAGAAAAGTGACAAAACCCTCCAGCTTCACTTTTCAAAACCTTGACAAAACCATCATAGGAAGCTGAAAATTGAAATGCACAATCACATAGGACACATGAGTGAGCCTGCAGATGGGTTTTTCTTAAAAATCAACAAGCTCCAAAATATGACCCTCCAAAGTGGGTCACTTAGGCAGATTTTCAAAGGTACCTCTAAATGTGCAGAAGCAAAATTTGCAATATGGGCACTTCAAATTTGCAAAATTTGAGAGTGCCATCAACGGCTTTGACTAGGGATGTATCCCCCCTGTGGGCTTAGCAAGATTCCAAATCTATGGGGAGTAGACCAAATACTGAGTCTACCAAGGTTCCCTCAAACTACTCCTTTGTTCATCTTCGTTTTCAACTTCATCTGGTAACCCCCAAGCCACCAAATAAAAAAATGGGAATCAACATTTACCTCTATCAAACATAATTTTGTAGAAAAAGATGACCCCCCTCAACTCATGCTTGTCTTTGTCATACCACATTAACATAGGTGACCTTTCTCTTAAAAGAAGAAAAATGTGGTGACCACTAAAATTTGCCTGATTACAAACATTGCCACTGACATTTATCACAACTTTTCTGAGCATACCATTGCTAGTATAATCTTTGTCATTCTTCATTTTATAATTAGTCATAAACTACAATATTTCATCATCACATGACACATATGTGTTATATTCATCATATGAAATATGTTCATATTGAAAATAGCATTTCTTGGTATTCATCTCATTGTCGTGCTCCATAAAAATACCTTCTAGCTAAACTGGAAGCTAAAAATGTTCAAACTCCTCCAAGTAGTTGCCATCATGATGCTCAACCTTACTTGCAACACCTGTTTCAAATGTAAAATAGTCATAGGAAATTCCCTAGATGAGTTCATCAATGTGTTCCTTTGCTTGCTCAAGACTACATTCCAACCATGTGTGAAATGCATCATTGGAACTCTCAACAAAGAGTGGATTATCTCTGCACCAATAAGTGTTGTCATAACTCATCTCTAGTGAAGGTGGAGGCTCATTAAACAATGGATTTTCCATTACATTTAGTTTTGACATAATAATCTCAGCCTCCTTAGCATGAAGGTCCAAATCCTTCAAGTCATCATTGCACTCAAAATCACTATAATCACTAGAAGAGCAAATAGACACATTTTCAACTTCATTCCCATCCTCAAATTATTTAGTACACACATATGAAATTTATTCCATGTCCACATAATCTGAGATATCATGGTCAAAAATCTCTTCAAGCCCCATAAAAATATTACCCAAAAATGGTGGCATCCTATTACTCAAATTTTCATCATAATGCATAATGTGATCATCTGAGAGTGAAATCATGTCCTCCACATCTTGCATGATAATGTTATCCCCATCTGATATAAAAATTTCCAATTCTACTTCATTCAAGCTAATATGACCATCATAATAACAATCAACATGACCAACCTTATGAGTTGAATGTGCATGAACATGCCCCATGATACTAAGCTCAGTATTGACAAAGATTTCAATCTTGGTAATATTGTAATCAAGACTACATAGTTCTAGCACACTAAATGATGAATACATTATCTCATTATCACTCTTATCTTCAAACAAATTACCAAGTTCATCTGAACCATAAGACTACAGATGGACCCTCTCTATGATCTCATCGCTAGAATAACTAGTAGTTCCATTACATGGTGTGATATGCCAAGTATCTGAAATTGTTTCCATCTCTTTATTAGCTTTGTTATGTCGTGCATTTGAAGCTTCATGAATGTAATCCATAGGTGCATACATAACATTATTTGGATGGTCACTAAATTTTTTCCTATCAACATGAGAAATATTCACAGCTTGGGACAAGTCTTCTTCACTCACATCATCATTTGAACCATATGGCTGCACTACACATTGATCAAAAGGCTTTGGAATGTCAACACAAACTGAAAGTCCATCAAATTGTTTCACATTATCTATGGGTGATAATGTTGATCCTAGAACCATCTGATTGTCACAATGCATAACATGATCCTTCACAAATGAGTTTCTTCCTTAATCAATTTACACATCATCCTTATAAGAGCATTCATAATCAACAAAAGAGAAATCAATTAGACTTTCATTAGCATCCTCATTACAAGAAGAATTATCACTACATAATCCATACTCAGATTCCTCAGAGTAAGTGCTTGAACTTCTATCTTCAGTGTCTTGATCACTGATTTATGAGGAGATATCATCAACATTAGCCTTATTTTCATTAAACAAAACTTGACATGGAATGATGTCTTGCATCTCTTTCATTTCTTCATCACATAAGATATTGCAAGAAAAAAATTCATGCATATATATTTCTTCATCATGCCATGTATCTTCATCTTCATTACTGCTGCAAGGATCTACACATGTGCTGATTGTAAGCTGATTACAATTAATGTCCTCATCCATACAATATGAATCTTCATTTTTTTATGTACACCTTTCAACATGGAGTTCATTAGGATCTGCAGATTGTGATGATGGAGAAATCAAAGCAACAACATTAGCCTTATTTTGACAAGCACTTCTATTATACGATCCATGAGTTCTATTTGCATGAGATGTGTTAGGATGATCAACACTCGCAACCCTTTGTCCTTTCATCATTGGATATCTCAAATTTTTCTTAATATCTATAGAAATTTGATATGCTTGGCATAGGGTTGTGGGCTCTTTATCTCTTAATAGATAACTCATTTTCTTGTCAAATTATCCCAAGTACATGACCAAACATTCAACATCATTTGGTCTTATGTCTTCAGGAATCTCTCTTATGATCATTGAAAACCTGAGATTAAAAGATGGAACTAACTCATCTTTTCCTTTCTCCATGTTCATGAACCTTTTCCTTATCAAAATAGGGTTAATCCTCTCTCCAAATTGTTCCATGAAAAATGTTTGAAATCTTCCCATGAATGGATAGAAGATGTTGGTAAATAGGAGAACCATTCTCTTGCATCTACTCTTAGAGACTGAAAAAATAGTCTCATGATCACATATTCATAGTCAATCTCATAATCATCCATCAAATTACTGAATTCTTGGAGATGCTTATTTGTTGATTCAAACTTATCACCCATGAATCTTGGTAACGTATTTATGAATTTAGCTGGAATTTCATTTGGGTAACCACTAATGCCACTAAAATTGATAGCTCTATACCTTGCAATGTTGAAACTTCTTTGAGAATCTAGCTAGGACTGATCACAAACCATGGTTGCCCTTGGAACCATACTAGGATGCATATTTTGAAGCATTTTGACATGCCTCTTTCACAATTCAAATATCATCTCTAAAATTGATCATTCATTGCCCTATTTATATATTTCATCATGATCTTAGAATAGTACAATGCATAATTCAAATACCTCAAAGCCTAAGATCTACTTAGTGGGCAAATTTAAAAGACAATCATACTTCTCTAACATAAGACATGGGCTACAAATTACAATGCAGAAGTATGCAAACTTAATTATACTATAATTTCCATTTTTTAGTGCTAATCACCCAATAGGGAACTGAATTTTCTTCTAAAATGTTCAAATATGGTTTTCATACATGAATTTCTTGAAAACCAATAATGAAGAATACCTAGAAACATTGCAGCTACTACAAATTGTCATCCTGACTGGAAATACTTGTAGATTTGGAACTTTCTTCAAAATTTTCAATAGGTTCTAATAACAGAGTCGCCACCTCTCTTCAAAGAGGACTGAACTTCAAACATTATGAAGCTCTTTCACATGTAAATTTTCTTCTCAGTTACTTCCACCGACAGAGTACCATAGATCATGTAATCTTCAAGTTCACTACAATAAATCTTCCTCCAGGTTTGAAATCCTTTAGTATTTGAACTAAATTCAGAATGGAAAATCATTTGAATTTATGCAATGACACTTAAAGCTAGATTTTGCAATCAATTTTTTCACAAATTCTCCCCAACAGAGTCACCATTTTGTTGGTGTTTTATTTTTCCAGCTAAGCTTTGAAACTCTCTATGAGGTAGCCAACCTCTATGTTGAAGAATTCTCAAAATTAGTGACCAACTGACAAGATTCAGTCAAAGACTGACATCTCCTACACTTTTGGCTCTGCCGGACCAAGGTGGGTCAACCTATACAATGCCCAAAACTTAAATGAAATCATATACTGACATTTATTTTTATAGTAGATAATTCCTAATTTAATTAAACCACAAAGAGCACTAAAAACTTCAAACCTGGCTAAACTCTCAATAGATCAATACTCACTCAGCAATTGAGAGGCATAACACAACATTAAACCTCAACCGAACAACAAGGATTTAAAATTATTTTGCATTTATAAAATGTTTCTAAGATGCATAAAACTGAATAATAGATCAGTGTCAATTCTGGGCCATGGAGTCAAACACATAAAATGAATTCATCAACAAATAGACTTCAACCAATGGATTTAAATTGCTAATGCTTTGCATCAACTGCTGGTGTCTTGCACCAACAATCCCTCTCTTATTATCAATCAAATTCTCCTTCTCAAATCCCATCTGCACACCTGAAATCACAATCACCTGCTCAAAGCATTTTAATGATTTCTTTGAAACAAAACAATGAACATACAAAAAAATCTCATGAAATTTGAGATGAAAAACTCAAAGATACTTTATATTATTGAATTCATATGAATAAATGTGTACAAATATGGAGACAATACGAATATATTCATGAATGTGCAAACA